>WNWK01019830.1:0-36997 GCA_009830355.1 Cherax destructor | reverse complement strand
AGTGAAGGGGAGCTTGTGGGGAGGCAGCCATGTTTGTTGTTGATGCGTCGCCCTGGGTGGTGGTGAGGGGGGTGGAGGGTGTTCCGGCGTCCTGTTCCCGACATTGTCGGTGTTAAACTCCATGAGCGCTAAATTCTTGTGTAAAGTTCTGCAGTTTTACATCCAGAAGTCTGATTAACAATCTTTCCGCTGTGACCCTGACGGTGGATCCATCTGTGATCATCTCGTAAGCCTCAACACATGGGAAGTCTTGAACAATGGTAGAACGTTGAAACACTTGACAACGGACCACTATCCACCGCATCATGTTCAACTCACAGTGCAGAAACGGCAGAAGCTTCAAGCGTCAGTCTCAGGATTACCAATGCTAAGAGTCTTGCTAGCATCAGACGAATAATGTCGCCTAGTCAACACCAGCACTTTCTTCTAGAGCACTGAAGAAGTGAGTGGGTCCGGTACCGGGGGAGCTCACGACACTGCTCCGAGACCTGAAAAGAAGTCAAGAGGCGGCGACACCTCTGACATTACCTCATGAAGTTCTTTTCAGTAATAATTTTCCAGCAAGCAACCGCTTGCTAAACACTAAAAGTTGACACTAGTAGATACTCTATGAACATATAAATAACACTAGATCAGGCAACATTATCAGTGAAAACTGAAGTCGGCGAGAGACAGCCAGGATGATTTGAACAGTTGGCTAACCATCAACTGCCGGAGCCTTTTATACAAACGGGCCACAGACTATGGGCCAGACACTGTTGAAGGGCAACAAAGAACATGGCACCACCACAGCGATGGACACAGACGAGGGTGATGACGAAACACTAATGGAAGATGAACCCAGGTGAGGGCAGTGTTGTCTTTCACACATACGTGCCTCACCTTCATATCCTCAATATTCTGAAACCTTTTACGCACATGCAGCATATAGCCATTTTCTGCTCAGAGACACTCACCAATATACCAATCTGGCAGAAGTACCAGCAGACCTCTGCTCAGGGACTAGTTTGTCAGGCTAGTATGTCAGAAGGGCACTGACTTCTGCTCATGACACTGCTCCACCAGTGTCATCCGCACCAGACTTACTTGGCAGAACCGACAATTAGGTTCTCTTCAAAAATACTCACCAGTTTAGTGGAAACATAAGCAGACGTCTGCTCAGGGACTAGATTAAACAGGGGCTAGTATGTCAGAAGTATACCAACTTCTGCTCAGGGACTAGATTAAACAGGGGCTAGTATGTCAGAAGTATACCAACTTCTGCTCAGGGACTAGATTAAACAGGGGCTAGTATGTCAGAAGTATACCAACTTCTGCTCAGGGACTAGATTAAATAGGGACTAGTATGTCAGACGAGTGCAGACTTCTGCTCAGGGACTAGCTTATTAAACAGGGGCTAGTGTGTCAAAAGTATACCAACTTTTGCTCAGGGACTAGCTTGTAATATAGAGGCTAGTGTGTCAAGAAGCATGCAAAAAATACTAATACTGGAAGACTGGAAGTGAAACCTATACCCAGGCATCAAGAATGACGACGTCTTGAAGTAAATACGAAGAGCATCTGGCTCTTCCTGAAGTGTTGGTTGCGTCTCTACGTTCATGTCAGTCTGCTGGATATGAATACCTCCAAAATGACTTCTTCCAGACGACGAAGGAGTTCCAAGTGAGATACTCAGAAGAAATGCAGCAGCACGAGACAATGTGACGAGAAAACCGTAATTTTCAAAGCATGTCTTAAGGTTCAGACGAACCGCTCCTCTATGCGTCCTCATAACTGAGTCACAACACAAGTTGCTGAAGCCACAACTCACAGTAACAGACAGGAAGACAATTGCTGGCTCACACATAAGGAAAACAATAAGAGAAAGCACATGTCGCTTGCCATAAGTTCCTCTGACAAGTCTGACTCAAACAGTGACTTCCCCGGCGTAAACATCCTGTCAAGAGCACTTGTTAATGTCTCTTCAAGTGACAGTAGTTTGACATTCTTTAATACTTCCTTAGGCAAATTCCTTTGAAGAATTCTATGTGGTGTCACCCATGACTGTAGTGTGTCACCCTGACTTCTCTCTCCAAGAGTAGCTCTTACAGTTTTTTCTTCCTCATCTCCGCTTAACACTCGTTCCAGAGGACCAGAGGTGATAATCTCAAACCACACACTGTTTCCATAAAAGCTTGAACAAATACAAGTCTTGTTTCTCTAATTTCCAAAATTACTTAGTGAGTTCATTACTTTCGAATTTTTCAGTCTCACCAAAATGACTAAAAGGTTCTTGGTCTCAATAGGGGCGAAAACAACACCAACCATGCTAACTCCCGTCGTGTGGATGCTCTTGGCAGCTCCGACCCCAAAGGAGACAATTAAGCCAAACATCAGAGCTCCAAACGTATAGGGAGGCACTTTCCAAGAACAAGCCCAAAATCACTTTTTTCACTCTGCCCAATAATGGTGTCGCCAATACCAAAAGCAAAAGGGAAAGAAACAGTTACTTATACCCTGTGGTTGCTTGTCTTCTGGGTGAGTAATAAGTGAGAGCCAAACATCAGTAGCCATCCTTGCTGTTCTAGTAATTTCTCTTTTTCCTTGGATCAAAATCTATATCCTCCCGGACAGGCCCCCATATGTTACGATAAGGGCCTATAGACCACTAATTAGTTTAGTGCTTATCGCAACAACAGTACAGCAGGTTCTAGGAAGTAGCTAAATACTACTTTATCTGAGTAATTCAAGGCGAAATGAGGTCTTTAAAGGTCTTTCGAGGTTTTTATTTAAGAATATACTAAGATTTTCAGAACACTTAGTAAAATAAAAGAATCCTATAACCTCCTTACTCTTAGGAGGGGTGTACACAATTTAAATAAGATCTCTACTTTCTCATATAAACACCACAAGTTACATTTGTCTGTACCATCTTAATATAATAACACACGTAAAGAGGATATATATGACACTTCCTCAGAATTGAAACACTTCATAATGTTAATAATAAGTTAGAGTTTATCACTAGACTTAAGCAGAGAATCACTGCACTGAAGGTCACTATCACTGCTTCCATACGAGTCACAACTCGCTAGTGAACCATAGTTCCGAAGTCTATTCTGTAGACAGGACTTGAGGAAATAAGAGAGCCTTTGAGGGTATGCTCAATATTCCAGAGGCGAGAGCGAACTGAGTTTCGGAGAGCTTCAGAGGGTAAGCTCACCATACCAAGGGTGAGAGAACTGAAGAGTCTCAGAGAGCCTCTGAGGGTATGCTCACCATGCCAAAGGTGAGAGAACTGAGAGTCTTGGAGAGACTATGAAGGTATGCTCACCACACCAGGGGTGAAAGAGAACTCAGTTTCTTCTAGGGTATGCTCACCGTACCAGGGGTGAGAGAGAACTGACCCGAGTAGAGCGCCTAGGTTTGACCTCTACTCTGTATAGAAGGGGGGGGAACAAACGAACTGCTCAGTACTTCACACTTTAAAGTCATCTAGTTTCCTAAACACATTCACAAACAATACCCCATCATAGTCATATAATATAGTCATTTAATATTATAAACTAGAGGATCTTTAATTTAGCTATTATTAAAGAAACCCTGAGTATAATATTAAGTGTAAAACCTTGTTTTAACATTAAACAATGACAGGTCATAACATACACTTACAAAAGCTCTTACAAAAATACATTTACATAATTGTTCGAGTTTGGAGGTGAACGAAAACCGAGGGTCCACTGTACGTATATACAAAGTATTTATAGGTCTTGGCAATATTTTAGACATGCTGGAGTATATATGAAACTTCTTAAAGCATGGTGTTCATGATGAGTCACTAAACTGCTGACAAGGTAAGCAGTGGAGTGACACTTGATGATAAAGCACTGCTGTAGGGAACCCTGGCTTTATTTGTTTTCACTGTTACACACAAACATGTATGTCTGTCTATCTGTGTCTATCTGTCTGCCTGTGTGTCTGTTTGTCTTTCTGTCTGCCTATGTGTCTCGGTCTTTCTGTCTGCCTGTGTGTGTGTCTTTCCGTCTCTCAGTCTCAGAGAGCGGCTTGTAAACCAACAGGTATTACACATGATGTAGAAGTGACAATGCATATTACTTGCCAGTCATGCTTATTATGTTTTATATCTACAAGCACTGTATAGCACTTTGCTTGGAATATTTGGGTTATCCTAGGTAATTTACACTTTATATAATAACTGTACAGTAGGGTCCCGCTTTTCGGCGTTTCGCCTTACAGCGTTCCATTAATATGGCGAGTTTAAATTATGACCAAAACTTTCTATATGGTGAGCGGTCTTTCAAATACAGCACTCACCACCCGGTTTATTTACATTCTCCATGAGCACATCTCTCTATTATGTAATAATAATAACTCTTGGGCACATTAAATGTCCTATTTTATGTCAATATAGACATTTTCATTTATCCATCTATGATATTTTCTTCAAAATTATATAAGAAACATGTTACATAACATATAAACATGCAGTTTATATGCTATGGAGGTGTGGTTGCCGGGCGGAGGGAAAACATTATGTGTACTAATAATAATCACTCTTGGGCACATTAAATGGCTTATTTTACGTTAATATAGACATTTTCATTATTCCATCTATGATATTTTCTTCAAAATTATATAAGAAACACTTTACATAGCATATAAACAATATAAACATTTTGTTTATATGCTATGGAGGTGTGGTAGCTGGGCGGAGGAAAACATTACGTCACTCCCCTTAATGCATAATGCTTTTGTGTACAATTCTCGGCATGATTTATTCATTACTTCTCCCTTTGTTTATGATGGCATCTAAAGGTAGTTGATAGAAACGATTAAACTCAGTGAACATGGTACAGTGGACCACCGAGTAACGCGCATAATTCATTCCAGAAGCCTGCTCAAGTGCCATTACCGAACGAATTTTCTTCCTTAAGGAATACTAATGTCAAGTAGGTTAGTCCATTTCAGACCCCCAAAAATACACTTACAAAAGCACTTACAATATTATACTTACATAGTTGTACGATTTCTGAGGTGCTCATAACTCGGGGGTCCACTGTATGTTGATGGTAATAATATGGCTCTGGGCCACATGTAGGTAGGTGTAGGTATGTAGCCCAGGCAAACTACATACAGTGGACCCCCGGAGTTCGTGAGCGTCGGAGTTCATGAAAATCGGTGTTTGTGATGTTTTTTCGCGAAAATTTTGGTTCGGTGTTCGCGAATCTGTTCGGAGTTTGTGATTTGTCCAGGACGCGTATGTGTGGCCTGAGCAGGCCCGGGCACTCATTCAGCGTCAGTGTGCTATTGTTTACCAGCGAGCGACTGCCACCCACACATTCATACCATATATATTGTCATTATTCCAGTGTTTTTAGTGCTTGCAACTGCTAAATAAGCCACCATGGGCCCCAAGAAAGCTCCCAGTGCCAGGCCTGTGGTAAAGAATGTCAGAAATACGGTAGAATTGAAGAAGAAGATTATTGCAAAATATGAAAGTGGAGTTCGTGTGGCTGAGCTGGCCAGGCAGTATGGCAAAGCCCATTCAACCATCACTTCCATTGTGGCCAAGGGAAAGGAACTCAAGGACGCTGTTGTTGCGAAAGGTGCAAGTATGGTCACAAAACAGAGATCTCAAGTGCTGGAAGAAGTGGAGAGGTTATTGTTGGTGTGGATCAACGAGAAACAATTAGCAGGAGATAGTGTTACTCCTGCAACGAGTGCTGAAGTGAACGAATTTAAAGCCAGCAAAGGCTGGTTTGACAGATTTAAGAAGTGTAGTGGCATACATAGTGTGATAAGGCATGGTGAGGCAGCAAGTTCTGACAAAAGTGCGGCTGAAAATTATGTGAATGAATTCAAGGGGTACATAGAGGCTGAACAATTCAAACCCCAACAAGTGTTCAATTGTGACGAAACAGGCCTGTTTTGGAAGAAAATGCCAAACAGGACCTTCATTACACAGGAGGAAAAGGCACTGCCAGGACACAAGCCTATGAAAGACAGGCTAACTCTCATGTTGTGTGCTAATGCTAGCAGGGATTTTAAAGTGAAGCCTTTAGTGGTGTATCACTCTGAAAATCCCCGAGCATTTAAGAGATGCAGTGTCGCCAAGGCTAATTTGTGTGTGATGTGGAAGTCTAACAATAAGACATGGGTCACTAGGGAAATTTTCTTTGACTGGTTTCATGAAGTGTTTGGCCCCATTGTGAAGAAATATCTCTAGGAAAATAATTTGCCACTTAAGTGCCTCCTGATAATGGACAATGCTCCTTGTCATCCTCCAGACTTAGCAGAGCAAATTGTGCAGGACTTTAAGTTCATCAAAGTGAAGTTCTCTAATACCACTCCTCTCCTCCAGCCTATGGACCAGCAGGTCATTTCAGACTTTAAAAAACTCTACACCAAAGCAATGTTTGAAAAGTGCTTTCAAGTGACCACAGACAGTAATTTGACCCTAAAAGAGTTTTGGAAAAATCATTTCAATATCGTGCATTGTGTAAACCTTATAGGTAAGGCTTGGGAGGGAGTGACTACCAGGACTTTGAACTCTGCCTGGAGAAAATTGTGGCCAGACTGTGTCCCAGAGAGGGATTTTGAAGGTTTTGGGGCTGAGCCTCAGAACCCTGAGCCTGAGCCTGTTGTGGAAGAAATTGTGGCACTGGGCAAGTCCATGGGGTTGGATGTTAGTACCGAGGATGTGGAACAGTTGGTGGAGGAGGACAATGAAGAAATAACCACTGAAGATCTGCAAGAGCTTCAACAGCAACAACAGACCACAGTTCAGGAAAATGGTTCAGAGGAGGAGGAGGAACAGAGATGGAGGAAGTTGCCTTCTTCAAGGATTATGGAGATCTGTGCCAAATGGACTGATATGCAAGGTTTTATGGATGAATATCACCCTAACAAAGCTGTTGCAGGCCGTGCTGGCAACCTGTACAATGATAATGTGGTGTCCCATTTCAGGGATGTTTTAAAGAATCGCCAGACACAGAGCTCCCTGGACAGATTTTTTGTGAGAGAGGGGTCCAGTGACTCTCAACCTGGTCCTAGTGGCATTAAAAGAAAAATGCCAGTAACCCCAGAAAAGAACTTGGTACCTGCAGTGTTAATGGAAGGGGATTCCCCTTCCAAACACTAGCAACTCCTCCATCCTCTCCCCTCCTCCCGTCTTCCACACATCAACAATTCTTTAATAAAGGTAAGTAACATGTTATTGTACTAGTTAATGTTTATTTCTCATTGTTTTATGTGTAATTTAATGTATATTTAATATACAATAATATTTTATTTTAATTCTTTTGGGTGTCTGAAACGGATTAATTTTATTTTAATTATTTCTTATGGGGAAAATAGATTCGGAGTTCGTGATATTCGGTGTTCATGACGCCCTCTGGAACGGATTAATCACGAACTCCGGGGGTCCACTGTACCTACATTATTATTATAACTGATAATTATACTTGTGTACCTGTACCTAAGTACAGTGGACCCCCGCCTAACGAGCAAAATTCATTCCAGAAGCCTGCTCAAGTGCCATTACCGAACGAATTTACTTCCTTAAGAAATAATGTCACGTAAGTTAGTCTATTTCAGATCCCCAAAAATACACTTCCACAAGCACTTACAATATTATACTTACATAATTGTACGATTTCCGGGGTGCTCATTAGGCGGGGGCCACTGTAAACTTACACACGTTTATATAGACATTTTGCTTAATCCATCTAAATACACCCCAGAGTAGAATAAATTAACATAAATATGAGATGTGGTAGTCAGGCTACTTTTAGTCCAACATCAAAGAAAATGTGTACACTATAACATTACTGGGGGTAACTAGAAAATTATTCCTTTCGTATGCCTTCACTTCTTCTAAAAATGGTGTTACATGAGAATGGGAGTGTTTCTTGTTATGTTATTTTCCCCTATTTATCATCAAGGTTCTACATGTACTAGCATAGGGTATTTACTTAAAAGGTCTTAGGGAAAAAGGAGGACATTATTTGGCTAAAAGATACTTACTCAGGTTTAGCTGCTGCATCTGAAAACTTATTGGTCCTTTCACATTCCTCTCAAAGGTTATTTAAACCAACATTATAAAAATAGAGCTATATTAAGAAGTATATACATATAATACACAGGTCTCCACTCCTAAACATATAATCAGCCTTTCCCAAAGCACATGGCTCAGCTGCCACCTTCAACTCTCTTTTCCTCAACATTTCTTAACCCTCCAGTGTCTTGATACACTGAAGATCACTGAATGTCATAGTAACATCGATCTACAACCCTCCCCATTACCTTTTGGGCACTCATTCAGCCCTGAAGCCGAGTTAAAATCAGCACCTACAACACCAGCTCACTCCAGCCGCCATTGTTCTCAGGACCAGCATTGTGGGAAAACAACAGTCTCTCTAAGCTCCTCCCCCTCAAACAAGAACACATCACTTTGCATATCCTCTCAACATATCTTATGTTATTACAATGAGACATGCAACTTATAATTAATTAGTTAATAATATATGTGCATTATTTATATAACCTATTATATTGAGAAAATCAGTTTAATCAGCTCTTAAGTTGTTAAGGCTGGCCAAGCCTTTTAAACTCCCCTAAGCAGTATCTCTGATTAATTCAATATAATTAGGCATTCATGTTATTTAATTACAACAATACATGCTGGGTTCCAATAGCCCCCATAACAAGTCCATAATACCCCATAACATTTCTCATTATTTATTCTACTGTATCAACGTGAAGATAACTTGTACACAATGTAAAGGGACAAAAACCAGATGCGTTCGCTTGACTTGTTTACATTACGTGTGGGTGGGGAGGGGAGGGGAGGGCTGCCCTGGCTGGCTACCCATGCTTCCCAAACCTGACTTCCTACAAATAAAACTCACCTCTCACCCTACATTAAGACTACAAATATTTTAAGGTAATTAATGAATGGACTGTATATGTATTTTATCGCTCTGGGGAGCTTTGATTAAATGTCGGAGTATATTACTTGTAATAATAATTTTGTAAAAATAATAATTTGTCAGAGCATCATTCCTTCTAAAAATTACATGAGAATAGAATTGTTGGTCTTTATTTATTCTATTGTACCACTGTGGAGACAACTTGTACACAATAAGGTGTTTGTATGAACGTGTATCAACCATAACTAGACTGTTTGTTTACATAAGTACTCTGCGGCTCTATCTTACTCTCTCTCTCTCGTTTATTCGTTTTTATCTCGCTTACTCACTTCTCACCCTACATTAAGACTGCAAATATTTTAAGGTAAGTAATGAGTGTACTGTATACGTATACATTTTATCGCTCTAGGGCGCTTAATGTCGTAGTAGGTGGGAGTGGCAAGGAAGGATGCCATACCTCCCACATGACTTTCTACAAATAAATACTTTTCACCTCTCACCCTACATTAAGACTACAAATATTTTAAGGTAAGTAATAAGTGTACTGTATATGCATTTTATCACTCTCGGGAGCTTTAAGCATCATAGTATAGTATGTGTGGGTGGGGTGGCCAGGAGGGCTACCACACCTGACTTCTTACAGTAAATACTACTCACCTTTTGCCCTACATTAAGACTACCAATATTTTGAGGTAAATAATGAGAGTACTGTGTGTGTATTTTACTTTTTAATGCCTAGTTCTATTGCCAACTTAATATATGTTAGTGTAAACTTGTTATCTGGCATTTATATGCATTTATAAATGGAAAAAAATGGAGTTCTGCTTTTCGGAGAAGTCTGCTTTCTGACAGTAGCCTGGAACCTAACCTCCCGTATAAGTGGAGCCCTACTGTACTTATGTGTACATGTGAGAGAGAGAGACAGAGATATAGACAGACAGATACAGACAGAGAGAAAACCAAAGCCAGCCAGCCGGCCAGCCTGCCGAATACGTATTACACATGTTCCAGAATCGTTTCTCTTTACTTATAGCATAGGTTATAGGACATTTTGGCAGGATGACACTACCAGTGGTTATCAAAAATAAAAGGATGTTGCATGAATGTTACACATGGGTTATTATTGAGGTTTTTAATATTTCCTTGACCACTTGTGGCCACATCCATCACTTTCCTCTTAAAAGGGGAGTGTTAATACAACATGACATCAGTGATTCCCTGGTGTTTGCCACACAATTTGCTCTAGCTGGTGCTCAATCAAACTGGTGCTCCCACAAGGTACTAAATGGTCACAGATTTTTTTAATACTGTGCACACCGAGTGTTAAGACCCATTCTATACTCACCAGGCATCTCAGGCTAATCATGCCAAATTTGGAGGCAGGAAAAGTTATACATAGATCTACGTTCGGAGCGCTACACGAGTGAACGTAGATCTACATTTGGACAGTTTAAGGGTTAAATAGTAAAGTCTGTAGAGCTTATAACTAGGGTAGCCTAATAGTCATACAGCTTTTAATTGTTTGCTATTATGCATTGAAATATAGTATAAACAAATTATTTTAGTTTATACACAATTTTTTTTTATTATATAAGCATTTTTTCATCTGGGTGGATGGAAAAGCATGACTTCTCCTAGATGGGCTTCTAATTGCTGTATTGAAATGGGTAGTTATTTCAGTTGAGGGTCTTAATGTGATACCCATAGCTTTGCCTTCTTTTATACATAAACTGTTTAATTAATTCTTCCTTTAAAACAGAAAGACTCAGCAAAGATGGTTTATTGGCATACCTCATGTCTGATGAGAATGCACCTGTATTTTTGGATCGTTTAGACATTTACCAAGATATGGATCAGCCACTCTCACATTACTACATAAACTCTTCCCACAACACCTACCTCTCTGGGAGACAGTTTGGTGGCAAGTCTACAGCTGAGATGTACAGACAAACTCTTCTGGCTGGTTGCAGGTAAGATTACCTTCTACTTTATTGACCACACTCATATAACCAATCATGTATGTTTTTTGTTTTTTTCAACACATTGGTCGTCTCTCACCGAGGCAGGGTGACCCAAAAAGAAAGAAAATCCCCAAAAAGAAAATACTTTCATAATCATTCAACACTTTCACCTCACTCATACATAATCACTGTCTTTGTAGAGGCGCTCAGATACGACAGTTTAGAAGTCCCTCCAAACTGCCAATATCCCAAACCCCTCCTTTAAAGTCCAGGCATTGTACTTCCCCTTTCCAGGACTCAAGTCTGGCTAACCAGTTTCCCTGAATCCCTTCACAAAATATTACCCTGCTCACACTCCAACAGCTTGTCAGGTCCCAAAAACCATTTGTCTCCATTCACTCCTATCTAACACGGTCACACATGCTTGCTGGAAGTCCAAGCCCCTCGCCCACAAAACCTCCTTTACCCCCTCCCTCCAACCTTTTCTAGGACGACTTCTATAATGCCTTCCTTCCCCTACAGATTTATACGCTCTCCAAGTCATTCTACTTTCATTCATTCTCTCTAAATGACCAAACCACCTCAACATCCTTTCTTCAGCCCTCTGACAAATACTTTTAGTAACTCCACACCTTCTCCTAATTTCCACATTCTGAATTTTCTGCATAATATTTACACCACACATTGCCCTTAGACAGGACATCTCCACTGCCTCCAGCCTCCTCCTTGCTTCAGCATTTGCAACCCATGCTTCACACCCATATAAGAGTGTTGGTACCACTATACTTTCGTACATTCCCTTCTTTGCCTCCATGGATAACGTTTTTTGTCTCCACAGATACCTCAACGCACCACTCACCTTTTTTCCTTTTTCCTTCATCAATTCTATGGTTGACCTCATCCTTCATAAACCCATCCACTGACATGTCAACTCCCAAATATCTGAAAACATTTACTTCTTCCATAATCCCTCTCTCCAATGTGATATCCATTTTTTTTTTTTATTTTATTAACACATCGGCCGATTCCCACCAAGGCAGGGTGGCCCGAAAAAGAAAAACTTTCGTCATCATTCACTCCATCACTGTCTTGCCAGAGGGGTGCTTTACACTACAGTTATAAAACTGCAACATTAACACCCCTCCTTCAGAGTGCAAACACTGTACTTCCCATCTCCAGGACTCAAGTCCGGCCTGCCGGTTTCCCTGAATCCCTTCATAAATGTTACTTTGCTCACACTCCAACAGCACATCAAGTATTAAAAACCATTTGTCTCCATTCACTCCTATCAAATACGCACACGCATGCTTGCTGGAAATCCAAGCCCCTCGCACACAAAACCTCTTTTACCCCTCCCTCCAACCTTTCCTAGGCCGACCCCTACCCCGCCTTCCCTCCACTACAGATTTATACACTCTTGAGGTCATTCTGTTTCGTTCCATTCTCTCAACATGTCCGAACCACCTCAACAACCCCTCCTCAGCCCTTTGGATAATAGTTTTGGTAATCCCGCACCTCCTCCTAATTTCCAAACTCCGAATTCTCTACATTATATTCACACCACACATTGACCTCAGACATGACATCTCCACTGCCTCCAGCCTTCTCCTCGTTGCAACATTCATCACCCATGCTTCACACCCATATAAGAGTGTTGGTATAACTATACTCTCATACATTCCCCTCTTAACTTCCATGGATAAAGTTCTTTGTCTCCACAGACTCCGAAGTGCACCACTCACCCTTTTCCCCTCATCAATTCTATGATTCACCTCATCCTTCATAGACCCATCTGCTGACATGTCCACTCCCAAATATCTGAATACATTCAACTCCTCCATACTCTCTGATATCCAATCTTTCGTCACTTAATCTTTTTGTTATCCTCATCACCTTACTCTTTCCTATATTCACTTTCAATTTTCTTCTTTTACATACCTTACGAAATTCATCCACCAACCTCTGCAACTTCTCTTCAGAATCTCCCAAAAGCACAGTGTCATCAGCAAAAAGCAACTGTAACAACTCCCACTTTGTATTTGATTCTTTGTCTTTTAATCCCACACCTCTTGCCAAGACCCTCGCATTCACTTCTCTTACAACGCCATCTATAAATATATTGAACAACCACGGTGACATCACACATCCTGTCTAAGGCCTACTTTTACCAGAAATAATCTCCCTCTCTCCTACACACTCTAACCTGAGCCTCACTATCCTCATAAAAGCTCTTCACTGCTTTCAGTAACCTACCTCCTATTCCATACACCTGCAACATCTGCCACATTGCCCCCCTATCCACCCTATCATATGCCTTTTCCAAATCCATAAATGCCACAAAAACCTCTTTACCCTTATCCAAATACTGTTCACCTATATGTTTTACTGCAAACACTTGGTCTACACACCCCCTACCTTTCCTAAAGCCACCTTGTTCATCTGCTATTCTTCTCTCCGTCTTACTCTTAATTCTTTCAATAATAACTCTACCATACACTTTACCTGGTATACTCAACAGACTTATTCCCCTATAATTTTTGCACTCTCTTTTGTCCCCTTTGCCTTTATACAAAGGAACAATACACACTCTCTGCCAGTCCCTATAAATAATAGCACCAACCACTCCAAAACTATATCTCTGCCTGCTTTTAACATTTCTACCTTTATCTCATCAATCCCAGCTGCCTTACCCCTTTTCATTCTACCCACTGCCTCACGAACTTCCCCCACACTCACAACTGGCTCTTCCGCACTCCAACAAGATGTTATTCCTCCTTGCCCTATACACGAAATCACAGCTTCCCTGTCTTCATCAACATTTAACAACTCCTCAAAATATTCCCTCCATCTTCCCGATATCTCTAACTCTCCATTTAATAACTCTCCTCTCCTATTTTTAACTGTCAAATCCATTTGTTCCCTAGGCTTCCTCAACTTATTAATCTCACTCCAAAACTTTTTCTTATTTTCAACAAAATTTGTTGATAACATCTCACCCATTCTCTCATTTGCTCTCTTTTTACATTGCTTGACCACTCTCTTAACCTCTCTTTTTTTTTCTTTATATACTCTTTCCTCCTTGCATCACTTCTACTTTGTAAAAACCTCTCATATGCTAACTTTTTCTCCCTTACTACTCTCTTTACATCATCATTCCACCAATCGCTCTTCTTCCCTCCCGCACCCACTTTCCTGTAACCACAAACTTCTGCTGAACACTCTAACACTACATTCTTTAACCTACTCCATACATCTTCGAATCCATTGCCTACACTCTCACTAGTCCATCTATCCTCCAATAGTTGTTTATATCTTACCCTAACTGCCTCCTTTTTTAGTTTATAAACCTTCACCTCTCTCTTACTTACTGCTTCTATTTTCCTTGTATCCCATCTACCTTTTACTCCCACTTTAGCTACAATTAAAAAGTGATCTGATATATCTGTGGCCCCTCTATAAACATGTACATCCTGAAGTCTACTCAACAGTCTTTTATCTACCAATACATAGTCCAACAAACTACTGTCATTACGCCCTACATCATATCTTGTATATTTATTTATCCTCTTTTTCTTAAAATATGTATTACCTATAACTAAACCCCTTTCTATACAAAGTTCAATCAAAGGGCTCCCATTTTCATTTACACCTGGCACCCCAAGCTTACCTATCACACTCTCTTTGCATGTTTCTCATAATTTAGCATTTAGGTCCTCTAATACAATTACTCTCTCACTTGTTTCAAAGGTTCCTATACATTCGCTTAACATCTCCCAAAATCTCTCTCTCTCTCCTCTACACTTCTCTCTTCTCCAGGTGCATACATGCTTATTATAACCCACTTTTCGCATCCGACCCTTATTTTAATCCACATAATCCTTGAATTTACACATTTATATTCCCTCTTCTCCTTCCATAACTGGTCCTTCAACATTATTGCTACCTGTTATGTTATTTTCCCCTATTTATCATCAAGGTTCTACATGTACTAGCATAGGGTATTTACTTAAAAGGTCTTAGGGTAAAATGAGGATATTAATAGGCTAAAAAGATACTTACTCAGGCTTAGCTGCTGCATCTGAAAACTTATTGGTCCTCTCACATTCCTCTCAAAAGGTTATTTAAACCAACATTATAAAAATAGAGCTATATTAAGAGGTATATATATACATATAATGTACAGGTCTCCACTCCTAAACATATAACCAGCCTCTCCCAAAGCACATGGCTCACCTCTCACATTTACCTCTCCTTTTCTTAACATTACTTAACCCTCCAGTGTCTTGATACACTGCAGATCACAGAATATCATGGTAACATCGATCTACAACCCTCCCCATTACCTTTTGGGCACTCATTCATTCAGCCCTGAAACCAAGTTAAGGTCAGCATTAACAATACCAGATCACTGCATCAGCCATGTTCTCCAGGACAAGGGATTGTGGGAAGCAGGAGTCTCTCTAAGCTCCTCCCCCTCAAACATAAACAAACAAAACCCTATCACTTTGCACATCCTCCATGTACTCTCAATATATCTTATGTTATTACAATGAGACATGCAACTTATAACTAGTACAGTGGTACCTCGACTTACGATGGTCCCCAAACTCACCCTTTTATGTAAGTTTATTTTTTTAAATGCTTTTGTAAGTGTAATTTTGGGGGTCTAAAAGGACTAGTCTATTTTACAACATTTCTTAAGGAGATAAATTCGTTTGGTAATGGCACTTGAACAGCATTCTGGAATGAAAAAATATCGTAAGTCGAGGTACCACTGTACTTATAAAAATGTGCATTTATTTTTATAACCTATTATATTAAGAAAATCAGTTTAATTCAGCTTCTTAAATTTTAAGGATGGCCAAAGACTTTAAACTTCCCCAAGCAGTACTTCTGATTAATTCAATATAATTAGGTATTCATGTTATTTAATTACAACAATACATGCTGGGTTCCATAGCCCCCATAACAAGTCCATAATACCCCATAACACTACCCCTTCCTTACCCCACCTTACTCTTATCTGTGTTCACTTTCAACTTTCTACCTTTACACACCCTCCCAAACTCGTCCACCAACCTTTGCAACTTTTCTTTAGAATCTCCCATAAGCACAGTATCATTAGCAAAAAGTAACTATGTGAACTCCCATTTTGCATTTAATTCCCCATAATTTAATCCCACCCCTCTCCCCAACACCCTAGCATTTACTTCTTTTAGAACTCCATCTATAAATATATTAAACAACCATGGTAACATTACACATCCCTGTCTAAGACCTACTTTTACCAGGAAGTAATCTCCCTCTTTCCTACACACCCTAACCTGAGCCTCACTATCCTCATAAAAACTCTTTACAGCCTTCAGTAACTTACTACCTATTCCATACACTTGCAACATTTGCCACATTACTCCCCTATCCACTATCATATGCCATTTCTAAATCCATAAATGCAATGAAAACTTCTCTACCTTTATCTAAATACTGTTCACATATATACTTCACTGTAAACACTTGATCTACACATCCCCTACCCACTCTAAAGCCTCCTTGCTCATCTGCAATCCTACTCTCTGTCTTACCTCTAATTCTTTCAACAATAACCCTGCCATACACTTTACCTGGTATACTCAGTAAACTTATTCCCCGATAATTCTTACACTCTCTTTTATCCCCCTTCCCTTTATATAAAGGAACTATACATGCTCTCTGCCAATCTCTAGGTACCTTCCCCTCTTTCATACATTTATTAAACAAAAATACCAACCACTCCAGCACTATATCCCCCCCTGCTTTTAACATTTCTGTCATGATCCCCTTAGTTCCAGCTGCTTTACCCCCTTTCATTCTATGTAATGCCTCACGCACCTCCCCCACACTCACATCCTGCTCTTCTTCACTCCTAAACGATGTTGTACCTCCCTGGCCAGTACATGAAATTACTGCCTCCCTTTTTTCATCGACATTTAAAAAAGTTCCTCAAAATATTCCCGCCATCTACCCAATACCTCCAGCTCCCCATCTACTAACTCCCCTACTCTGTTTTTAACAGACTTATTCCCCTATAATTTTTACACTCTTTTTGTCCCCTTTGCCTTTATACCACGGAATTATGCATGCTCTCTGCCAATCCCTAGGTACCTTACCCTCTTCCATACATTTATTAAATAAAAACAATAACCACTCTAAAACTATATCCCCACCTGCCTTTAACATTTCTATCTTTATCCCATCAATCCCAGATGCTTTACCCCCTTTCATTCTACTCACTGCCTCACGAACTTCCCCCACACTCACAACTGGTTCTTCCTAACTCCTATAAGATGTTATTCCTCCTTGCCCTATACATGAAATCACAGCTTCTTTAACTTCATCAACATTTAACAATTCCTCAAAATATTACCTCCATCTTGCCGTCCCATATCATAAAAATCTTTGAAAGGGTTCTAAGAAGCAAGATCGCCACTCATCTAGATACCCATCAATTACAAAACCCAGAGCAGCACGGGTTTAGAGCAGGTCGCTCCTGTCTGTCCCAACTACTGGACCACTACGACCAGGTTCTAGATGCTCTAGAAGACAAACAGAATGCAGATGTTATATACACAGACTTTGCAAAAGCCTTTGACAAGTGTGATTATGGTGTAATAGCACACAAAATGCATGATAAAGGAATAACAGGAAAAGTTGGTAGATGGGTCTATAATTTCCTAACAAGTAGAACACAAAGAGTAGTAGTCAACAGAGTAAAGTCTGAGGCAGCTAATGTGAAAAGCTCTGTTCCACAAGGCACAGTACTCGCTCCCATCCTGTTCTTCATCCTCATATCGGACATAGACAGGGATATAAGCCACAGTGCCGTGTCTTCCTTTGCAGATGACACCCGAATCTGTATGACAGTGTCCACCGTTGAAGACACTGCAAGACTCCAAGCAGACATAAACCAAATCTTTAAATGGGCTGCAGAAAACAATATGAAGTTCAATGATGAGAAATTTCAATTACTCAGATACGGAAAACGTGAGGAAATTAAAATCTCATCAGAGTACAAAACTAATTCCAACCACACAATAGAGCGAAAAACTAATGTCAAAGACCTGGGAGTGATCATTTCAGAGGATCTCACCTTCAAGAACCATAACACCGTAGCAATCGCATCTGCTAGAAAAATGACAGGATGGATAATGAGAACCTTCAAAACCAGGGATGCAAAGCCCATGTTGACACTTTACAAATCGCTTGTTCTATCTAGGCTGGAATATTGCTGCACACTAACTGCACCTTTCAAGGCAGGTGAAATTGCTGACCTTGAAAATGTGTAGAGAACCTTCACGGCACGCATAACTGCGATAAACCACCTCAATTACTGGGAACGCTTGAAGTTTCTAAACCTGTACTCCCTAGAACGCAGGCGGGAGAGATACATTGTTATACAGTGGACCCCCGAGTTTCGTAAAAACTTCACTCCTGAAGTCTGCTCAAGTGCCATTACCGAACGAATTTACTCCCTTAAGGAAAAATTTCACGTAGGTTAGTCTATTTCAGACCCCCAAAAATACACTTCCACAAGAACTTACAAAATTATACTTACATAATTGCACGATTTCCGGGGTATTCGTTAACCGAGGGTCCACTGTATACACGTGGAAAATTCTCGAGGGATTAGTACCAAACTTGCACACGAAAATCACTCCCTATGAAAGCAAAAGACTCGGCAGGCGATGTAACATCCCCCCAATGAAAAGCAGGGGTGCCACTAGCACGTTGAGGGACAACACAATAAGTGTCAGGGGCCCAAGATTGTTCAACTGCCTCCCAGCATACATAAGGGGGATTACCAACAAACCCCTGGCTGTCTTCAAGCAGGCACTGGACAAGCACCTAAAGTCGGTACCTGATCAGCCAGGCTGTGGTTCGTACGTTGGACTGCATGCGGCCAGCAGTAATAGCCTGGTTGATCAGGCTCTGGTCCAACATGAGGCCTGGTTACAGACCGGGACGCAGGGGCGTTGACCCCTGGAATTCTCTCCAGGTAAACTCCAGATACCTCTACCTCTCCATTTAATAACTCTCCTCTCCTATTTTTAACTGACAAATTCATTCTTTCCCTAGGTTTTCTCAACTTGTTAATCTCACTCCAAAACTTTTTCTTATTTTCAACAAAATTTGTTGATAACATCTCACCCACTCTCTCATTTGCTCTCTTTTTACACTGCTTTACCACTCTCTTAACCTCTCTTTTTCTCTCCATATACTCCTCCCTCCTTGCATCACTTCTACTTTGTAAAAACCTCTCATATGCTAACTTTTTCTCTCTTACTACTCTCTTTACATCATCATTCCACCAATCGCTCTTCTTCCCTCCCGCACCCACTTTCCTATAACCACAAACTTCTGCTGAACACTCTAGCACAATATTCTTAAACTTACCCCATACCTCTTCTACCATCTGTCCTCCAACAGTTGTTTATATCTTACCCTAACTGCCTCCTCCTTTAGTTTATAAATCTTCACTTCTCTCTTACTTGCTGTTTCCATTCTCCTTGTATCCCATCTACCTTTTACTCTCACTGTAGCTACAACTAAAAAGTGATCTGATATATCTGTGGCCCCTCTATAAACATGTACATCCTGAAGTCTACCCAACAGTCTTTTATCTACCAATATGTAGTCCAACAAACTACTGTCATTTTGCCCTACATCATATCTTGTATACTTATTTATCCTCTTTTTCTGAAAATCTGTGTTACCTATAACCAAACCCCTTTCTATACAAAGTTCAATCAAATGCTCCCCATTATCATTTACAACTGGTACCCCAAACTTACCTACCACCCCCTCTCTAAATGCTTCTCCTACCATGATTACTCTCTCACTTGCCCCAAAAGTTCCTACACACTCGCTTAACATCTCCCAAAATCTCTCTCTCTCTACACTCCTCTCTTCTCCAGGTGCATATGCACTTATTATGACCCACTTTTCACATCCGACCCTTATTTTAATCCACATAATCCTTGAATTTATACATTTATATTCCCTCTTCTCTCTCCATAACTGATCCTTCAGCATTATTGCTACCCCTTCCTTAGCTCTAACTCTCTCAGATACTCCTGGCTTAATTCCATTTATTTCTCCCCACTGAAACTCGCCTACCCCCTTCAGCTTTGTTTCGTTTAGGGCTAGGACATCCAACTTCTTTTCATTCATAACATTAGCAATCAGCTCTTTCTTATCATCCGCACTACATCCACGCACATTCAAACATCCCAATTTTATGAAGTTTTTCCTTATCTTCTTTTTAGTAATTTATACAGAAGAAGGGGTTACTAGCCCATTGCTCCCGGCATTTAGTCGCTTCTTACGACATGCATAGTTTATGGAGGAAGAATTCTGTTCCACTTCCCCATGGAGATAAGCAGAAATAAAAAAGAACAAAAAGTAGGAAGAAAAACCCAGAGGGGTTAGTATATATATGCTTGTACATGCATGTGTAGTGTTACCTAAGTGTAAGTAGAAGTAGCAAGATATACCTGCAACCTTGCATGTTTATGAGACAGAAAAAGACACCAACAATCCTATCATCATGCAAAACAATTACAGGCTTATGTTTCACACTCATTTGGTAGGATGGTAGTACAGTGGTACCCCGACTTACGATGGTCCCCAAACACACCCTTTTATGTAAGTTGATTTTTTTAAATGCTTTTGTAAGTGTAATTTTGGGGGTCTAAAAGGACTAGTCTATTTTACATCATTTCTTGTGGAGATAAATTCGTTTGGTAATGGCACTTGAACAGCATTCTGGAATGAAAAAATATCGTAAGTCGGGGTACCACTGTACCTCCCTGGGTGGTTGCTGTCTACCAACCTACTACCATTTTTGGAGTGGAAGGTGCCTGCTACACTCCCTGCATGCCTGCTACACTCCCTGCATGCCTGCTACACTCCCTGCATCCCTGCTACACTCCCTGCATCCGTGCTACACTCTCTGTATCTTTGCTACACTCCCTGCATGCCTGCTACACTCCCTGCATAATTGCTACACTCCCTGCATAATTGCTACACTCCCTGCATGAATGCTTCACTCCCTGCACATTCTTTACCACAGGCTTGGCACTAGGAGCTTTCTTGGGGCCCATGGTGGCTTATTTAGCAGTTGCAAGCACTAAAAACAGTGGAATAATGACAATATACTGGTATGAATGCGTGGGTGTGGGTGGGTGGTCGCTCTCACTTGTAAACAATAGCACACTGACGCTCCCTGGAGTGCGCGCTCAGCTGGGCGCCAAGCGGACAAGTCCGGTACGAATGTCGTTACACGAAGCAAACATCGTAAATCACAATCAAATTTTTTACGTTATAAATATCGGTTATCGAAAATAACGTAAGATGATAGCATCGTAACACGGGGTACCACTGTATTTAGATAAGGGTAAAGAGGTTTTTGTGGCATTTATGGATTTGGAAAAGGTGTATGACAGGGTGGATAGGGGGGCAATGTGGCAGATGTTGCAGATGTATGGAATAGGAGGTAGGTTACTGAAAGCTCAGTTTAGAGTAGTATGTAGGAGAGAGGGAGATAATTTCCCAGTAAAACTAGACCTTAGACAAGGATGTGTGATGTCACTGTGGTTGTTCAATATATTTATAGATGGGGTTGTAAGAGAAGTGAATGCACGGGTGTTGGCAAGAGGAGTGGGGTTAAAAGCCCAAGCCCAGACACACTAGCCAACACTGCAAATACTGAATTGCAGAAAATATCTACCTGGATGATGACCAACAAACTTACTCTCAATATTGATAAAACCTATTTTATCCAGTTTGGGAACAGAGCTGCAAACGCACCACTTAACATAATGATAAACGGGTCCCCTATCGCATAACTCACAGAGGGAAAATTCTTAGGAATACATCTTGACAGTGGCCTCAAATTTCAGACACACATACAACAAATCTCCAAGAAAGTCTCAAAGACCGTGGGAATACTATCCAAGATACGGTACTATGTTCCACAACCAGCTCTCCTTACCCTATATCACTCACTCATTTACCCCTACCTCACCTATGGAATCTGCGCATGGGGCTCTACATCAATAACTCATCTCAGACCACTAATAACACAACAAAAGGCAGCAGTCAGAAAGATAACAAATTACCACTCCAGACAACATACTCCACCAATATTCAAAAATCTAAATTTACTCACCATACAAGACATCCATACTTTTTACTGTGCCTATTACATACATAGAACACTAAATTCAAATATTAACCCACCACTCAAACTTCTCTTTACTAACCTTTACAGGACACATGACCATAACACAAGGCACAGATCACTCTTCGATGTTCCCCGTGTCCATCTAACACTATGTAAAAACTCAATGCACATTAAAGGCCCAAAAATTTAGAATTCATTACCTGTGATTGCCAAAGAAACTCTGCCTGTACCTCAATTCAAAACTTTGCTGAAAAACCACCTACTCACCCAAAACTAAATACACAATATTTAACATTACCTACAAAGTTAATTAATCACTTAAATGTATAAACCTATTATAAATAATGCATACTTAGCTAACTTTGTTTCTATAGCATTAACAAATAAAATAATCCATTCTCTTGTACTCTTGGTAACTCATCTAATGACCATATAAACTGTTATTGCAATACAATTAATTGTTTTAATTTGTTTGATCTGATTTAATAAATTGAATTACGTTCAACTTATGTTCAAAATAAATTGTCTACTATAACTTTTACCATTCAGTCTATTGTTAATTAATTTTAAGAATGCCCACAACAATAATAATAATAATAATAATAATAATAATAATAATAATAATTTTTATTTAGACATGATACAAAGATGTACTACATAGTTTTAGGTATAAATGGGGTGTACATGTCAAAAGCCCCTAATATGCTGAGCATTGTGGTCATTCTTAAAATTAATTAACAGTAGACTACATGGTAAAAAATTATGGTTGATAATTTAAAAAATAAGTATAATTGTGTATTTGAGTTGTGAAATTTGAATATAAGTTGAACATAATAATTTATTAATTGCAGCAATGCAATTAATTAAATCAGATCAGACAAATTAAAACAGTTGTATTGCAATTACAGTTTATATGTTCATTAGATGAGTTACAAAGAGTAAAAGAGAGTGGATTATTTTATTTGTTAATGCTATAGAAACAGAGTTGGCTCAGTATGCATTATTTATAACAGGTTTTTACATTTAAGTGATTAATCAACATTGTTGATAATGTTAAATATTGTGCACTTAGGTTTGGGTGAGGTGGTTGTTTTTTACCAGCGTTTTGAATTGAGGTACAGGCAGGGTATCTTTGGCAATCACAGGTAATGAATTCCAAATTTTCGGGCCTTTAATGTGCATTGAGTTTTTGCATAGTGTTAGATGGACACGGGGAACATCGAGGAGTGATCTGTGTCTTGTGTTATGGTCATGTGTCCTGTTAAGGTTGGTAAGGAGAAGTTTGAGTGGTAGGTTAATATTTGAGTTTAGTGTTCTATGTATGTAATAGGCACAGTAAAAAATATGGATGTCTTGTATGGTGAGTAAGTTTAGATTTTTGAATATTGGAGGCGTATGTTGTCTGGAGTGTGAATTTGTTATTCTGACTGCAGCCTTTTGTTGTGTTATTAATGGTCTGAGATGAGTTATTGTTGTTGAGCCCCATGTGCAGATTCCATAGGTGAGGTAGGGGTAAATGAGTGATATAGGGTAAGGAGAGCTGGTTGTGGAACATAGTACCGTATCTTGGATAGTATTCCCACAGTCTTGGAGACTTTCTTGGAAATTTGTTGTATATGTGTCTGAAATTTGAGGCCACTGTCAAGATGGATTCCTAAGAATTTTCCCTCTGAGTTTTGTGATAAGGGACCCGTTTATCATTATGTTAAGTGGTACATTTGTAGCTCTGTTTCCAAACTGAATGAAATATTTTAAAAATGGAAGCTCAGTCGCTACCAATACACTGGAAGAATCAATTAAAAGCATCATCTTTAGACATACCGTCTGTGTCATTTTTTTTTTTTATTAACACATTGGCCGATTCCCACCAAGGCAGGGTGGCCCGAAAAAGAAAAACTTTCATCATCATTCACTCCATCACTGTCTTGCCAGAGGGGTGCTTTACACTACAGTTATATAACTGCAACATTAACACCCCTCCTTCAGAGTGCAGACACTGTACTTCCCATCTCCAGGACTCAAGTCCGGCCTGCCGGTTTCCCTGAATCCCTTCATAAATGTTACTTTGCTCACACTCCAACAGCACGTCAAGTATTAAAAACCATTCGTCTCCATTCACTCCTATCAAATACGCTCACACATGCTTGCTGGAAGTCCAAGCCCTCGCACAAAAACTTCCTTTACCCCTCCCTCCAACCTTTCCTAGGCCGACCCTACCCCGCCTTCCCTCCACTACAGATTTATACACTCTCGAAGTTATTCTGTCTCGTTCCATTCTCTCTACATCTCCGAACCACCTCAACAACCCCTCCTCAGCTCTCTGGATAATAGTTTTGGTAATCCCGCAAATCCTCCTAATTTCCAAACTCCAAATTCTCTGCATTATATTCACACCACACATTGACCTCAGACATGACATCTCCACTGCCTAGAGCCTTCTCCTCGTTGCAACATTCATCACCCATGCTTCACACCCATATAAGAGTGTTGGTATAACTATACTCTCATACATTCCCTTCTTTACTTCCATGGACAAAGTTCTTTGTATCCACAGACTCCGAAGTGCTCCACTCACCCTTTTTCCCTCATCAATTCTATGATTCACCTCATCCTTCATAAACCCATCTGCTGACATGTCCACTCCCAAATATCTGAATACATTCACCTCCTCCATACTCTCTCCCTCCAATCTGATATCCAATCTTTCGTTCGTCACCTAATCTTTTTGTTATCCTCATCACCTTACTCTTTCCTATATTCACTTTCAATTTTCTTCTTTTACACACCATACCAAATTCATCCACCAACCTCTGCAACTTCTCTTCAGAATCTCCCAAAAGCACAGTGTCATCAGCAAAAAGCAACTGTGACAACTCCCACTTTGTATTTAATTCTTTATCTTTTAACCCCACACCTCTTGCCAAGACCTTCGCATTCACTTCTCTTACAACCCCATCTATAAATATATTGAACAACCACGGTGACATCACACATCCTTGTCTAAGGCCCACTTTTACTGGGAAATAGTCCCCTTCCCTCCTACACACTCTAACTTGAGCCTCACTATCCTCATAAAAACTCTTCACTGCTTTCAGTAACCTACCTCCTATTCCATACACCTGCAACATCTGCCACATTGCCCCCCTATCCACCCTATCATACGCCTTTTCCAAATCCATAAATGCCACAAAAACCTCTTTACCCTTATCCAAATAATGTTCACCTATATGTTTCACTGTAAACACTTGGTCTACACACTCCCTACCTTTCCTAAAGCCCCCTTGTTCATCTGCTATCCTGCTTTCTGTCTTACTCTTAATTCTTTCAATAATAACTCTACCATACACTTTACCAGGTACACTCAACAGACTTATTCCCCTATAATTTTTGCACTCTCTTTTGTCCCCTTTGCCTTTATACAAAGGAACAATACACGCTCTCTGCCAATCCCTCTTCCATACATTTATGTGTCATATCTTCATAAATAAGCAATATGAGAGAATATTTTGCAAATTTCCCATAATATCGCTCTGAAATTAACCTTAGTGAGAATCATAATAGAGATGATTATTTTTTCAAATAACAATGATTCACGAAATAGTCATATCCTGCCTCCTGTCAGTGATGAAGAAGACACTGCAGAAAAACTGTTCCTTTCAGAATCTCTGTATGACAGGATAATGATATAAATAAATCAATATGTAGTCGTAATAAAAAACAATGTTCAGCAAAGTTTTGCCATTTTCTAGCTACCTGGTAGCTCACTTAAAATTCTTAATTGAACTGAATATCTGACCAAGAGATTTACTGAAGGTTCCAGTTCTTTATTTCCAAAACTCAATAAATAACCTTATAGTTTGTTAGTCATCATCCAGGTAGATATTTTCTGCAATTTAGCATTTACAGTGTTGGCTAGTATGTCTGGGCTTATGTGAGAGAAAACGTATGTAGTGTCATCTGCAAATAGTATGGGTTTGAGTAGTTGAGATGCATTTGGTAGGTCGTTAATGTAAATGAGAAAGAGAAGTGGGCCAAGAACACTTCCTTGTGGGACACCAACTGTAATAGTTTGCGTGGTAGAACTAGCTCCATTTGTGTACACATATTGGATTCTGTTGCTAAGGTATGATTTTAGGTAGTTGAGGGAGTGCCCTCTTATACCACAGTGTGATAATTTTAGGTGTAACAGATCATGGTCAACTGTATCAAAAGCTTTACATAAATCAATGAAGATTCCCACTGGGATTTCTTTTTTCTCGAGAGCGGTGTAAATTATTTCTAGCATGTGTATAATAGCATCATTTGTATTTTTATTAGGCCTGAATCCAAACTGACACTGGTTGAATACGTTGTGGGAGATGAGGTAGGAATACATCTGCCTATGAATAAATTTTTCAAAGATTTTGGAGAGAAGGGGCAAGTTAAATATTGGCCTATAGTTATTCAGGTCTGTTTGATCATCTCCTTTATGTATGGGGGTAACCCTTGCTATTTTGAGTATTGATGGGAAGGTAGAGGACTCGATGGCTTTGTTAAAGTGTTGCAATAATATGCTCTGCATATTAGGGGCTTTTGGCATGTACACCCCATTTATATCTATGAACTATGTACATCTTTGTATCATGTCACAATAAAATTATTATTATTATTATTATTGGAAGGGGAATCCCCCTCCATAAGAAATTCAGGTATCAAATCCCTATCCGGGGTTACTTCCCTTCTTCGTCTTTTACTGGCACTAGGACCAGCTTGAGTCACTGCACCCCTATTGCACAAAAAACTGTACAGAGAGCTCTGTTCTGTCACTGAACATGTTGCAGATATAGCTTTTCAGCTTGGTCAGGGTGATATTTCTCCACAAAATTTGCACCTCCCTCCACTTTGCACAAATGTCCTTAATCACTGAAGAAGGCACCTTCTTCCCGCTCTCTTCCTCCTCCTCTGAACCAATTTCCTCAGCTGTGGTCTGTTGCTGTTGCAGATGAAGGTCTTGCAGCTCTTCAGTGGTTAGCTCTTCCCTGTGGTCCTCCACCAACTCTTCCACATCCTTGCCACTCACCTCCAACCCCATGGACTTTCCCAAAGACACAATAACTTCCACAACAGACAGAGGGTCGACAGGGTCAGGGTCAGCCTCAAAATCCTTGTCAAGGACACATTCTGGCTCACTCACCGAGAGAGACAGCCAGACTGACTCATGCACACAGCGTCCTGGGCGGGCGCACGCGTCCAATATGGCCGATTACCAAATTGCCGGCCGAAATCCAGGATAGAATTTCAGCCAAAAAAGCAGCCAAAATCCGATTTGGCTGATATCCGCACCGGCCGATATCCAAGGGTCCACTGTATAACCAATTACATCATACATTCTAGGAGATGCAACAGCTACTGAGTTGAATAAGTAAAATACAAATAGGGCAGAAACAATTACACAGAAATTCACTCCTCTTACATTATAAAATCAATCTTGATATATAGTGGACCCTTGAATATCGGCAAATTTGAAAATTGGCAACTTTTTTCGCCAAAATATTGGCTTGATTTTCGTCCTTTGGCTTAAAAATCGGCGGTCGTATGAAACGTGTTCGAGTGGCCTCCCAGCCACCGCAGGCACACAAACACCATTCAGCGTCAGTCTGGCATTGTATCTCGGCGAGTGACGATCACCTCACGCGTTCATACGATACATTTCTTAATACAGTGGACCCCCGCTATTCGAACGGCTCGGCAGTCGAACAAATCGTCATTAGAACAAGAAAATCGATATCGTCATGCAAACAAAATATCACGATTCGAACAAGTGTATCCATCACCTGTCCGCCCAGGCGCTTGGAGAGCCAGTCCCTCGTTGTTTACACTCGAGAGAACAATACCCTGCACGCTCATCCAGACATTTCACACTTAATTATAATTGTTTGGAGTTTGTTCATTAAGTGTGAGGCAGTGGTGGTAGAGGCAGTGGTGAGAGGCAGTGGTAGAGGCAGTGGTGAGATACAGTGGTGGTTGGGGCAGTGGTGGTTGGGGCAGTGGTGGTTGAGGCAGTGGTGGTTGAGGCAGTGGTGGTTGAGGCAGTGGTGGTTGAGGCAGTGGTGGTTGAGGCAGTGGTGGTTGAGGCAGTGGTGGTTGAGGCAGTGGTGGTTGAGGCAGTGGTGGTTGAGGCAGTGGTGGTTGAGGCAGTGGTGGTTGAGGCAGTGGTGGTTGAGGCAGTGGTGGTAGAGGCAGTGGTGGTAGAGGCAGTGGTGGTAGAGGCAGTGGTGGTTGAGGCAGTGGTGGTTGAGGCAGTGGTGAGGCAGTGGTGAGGAGGAGGCAGTGGTGGTTGAGGCAGTGGTGGTTGAGGCAGTGGTGAGAGGCAGTGGTGGTTGATGCAGTGGTGGGAGGCAGTGGTGGTTGAGGCAGTGGTGGTAGAGGCAGTGGTGGTAGAGGCAGTGGTGGTAGAGGCAGTGGTGGTAGAGGCAGTGGTGGTTGAGGCAGTGGTGGTTGAGGCAGTGGTGGTTGAGGCAGTGGTGGTAGAGGCAGTGGTGGTAGAGGCAGTGGTGGTAGAGGCAGTGGTGGTAGAGGCAGTGGTGGTTGAGGCAGTGGTGGTTGAGGCAGTGGTGGTTGAGGCAGTGGTGGGGTGGTTGAGGCAGTGGTGAGAGGCAGTGGTGAGAGGCAGTGGTGGTTGTGACAGTGGTGAGAGGCAGTGATGGTTGAGGCAGTGGTGGTAGAGGCAGTGGTGGTTGAGGCAGTGGTGAGAGGCAGTGGTGGTTGAGGCAGTGGTGGTTGAGGCAGTGGTTGAGGCAGTGGTGGTTGAGGCAGTGGTGGTTGAGGCAGTGGTGGTAGAGGCAGTGGTGGTAGAGGCAGTGGTGGTTGAGGCAGTGGTGGTTGAGGCAGTGGTGGTTGAGGCAGTGGTGGTTGAGGCAGTGGTGGTTGAGGCAGTGGTGGTTGAGGCAGTGGTGGTAGAGGCAGTGGTGGTAGAGGCAGTGGTGGTAGAGGCAGTGGTGGTAGAGGCAGTGGTGAGAGGCAGTGGTGGTTGAGGCAGTGGTGGTAGAGGCAGTGGTGGTAGAGGCAGTGGTGGTAGAGGCAGTGGTGGTAGAGGCAGTGGTGGTAGAGGCAGTGGTGGTAGAGGCAGTGGTGGTTGAGGCAGTGGTGGTTGAGCCAGCGGTGAGAGGCAGTGATGAGTAAACAAGATTAAATGAAGGTTGGGGAGGGAGTTTTGTAAACAAACCAGTTGTTGTTGTTGTTGCTGTTAACAGCCTGACACGTACGATTTCTGTTCACTACTTGAAGCTGACTGGAAGTGATCTAATGCAGATAGCATTACAAACTCTGTTTTCTCTTATACTAACACGTCTGAAGGAGGAAAGAATGGGAAGATGTTTTCACAGCTGTAGCGAGAATGCTCGCCACCACCATCCTTCCCAGCCACCACATTCGTAATGATATACATATTTTATTCATTCTAGAGTGTATATCAGGTTTTTATGTTATTTATATTGTTTATTATGTCATATTAGATGAATTGTGATAGATAAATAAGCTGTCGAGTTGATAATAGCTTCACAGTGAAGTACTATTTTGTCATGTCTCCTGACAGCAGGAACGGATTAATTGTATTTCCATTATTTCTTATGGGAAAAATTAAATCGCCTTTCGAACATTTCACGTTAAGAACAAGCTCCTGGAACGGATTAAATTCGAATGGCGAGGGTCCACTGTATTTCATTCGTTTCAGTGCATGCAACTGCTAAATAAGCCACCATGGGCCCAAAGAAAACTCCTAGTGCCAGCTCTTTGCTAAAGAAGGCAAGAAGCACGATAGAATTCAAGAAAGAACACACCAGACAGGGTACTTCCCCACACCAGGCAGAGTACGTCCCCATACCAGGCTCAAACAAATGTCTTATTTTAGGTTAAATGTTTTATTTTAGGTTAATATTGACATTTTCATTACTCCATCTATGATATTTTCTTCAAAATTATATGAGAAACACGTTACATATCATATAGCATATAAACATTGATACAATATTTATATGTAGACAGCCTTGCTGTCTGCATCGACAGCCATGCTGTCTGCCTGCCGAGCATATGCTGTCTGCCAGCTGAGTTCATATTTCGCGACATGCTTGTGCTGCCACCTATAGGCCTACCCACGTCAATCTGCGACACCCTGCCTCTCTCACTCACGCAGCTGCCTTCACTCAGACAACAAGGCCTAACTCCTCTCTCCCTTGCAAGGCGCATGGCCCTGCTGGGCCATGGCCACTAACACAGCCTGTGTTAGTAAGTAAGAAGCCTCTGAAGCATTATCATTGCATTCCCGCTACCAAGAACACTCCAAATAACCGTCATTGTGTATATGCTATTGAGTGGTGAGTCGGGTGGAGAGTAAACATTGTTTTCTCTGATGCAGCATTAGACAAAACTGTAAATCTGGCGTCTGGTGTAGTAACAGCCCTTTTACGCCTTTGTTTACAATTCTCGGCACGAATTATTCATTACTTCTTCCTTTGTTTATGATGGCATCTGTGTAGTGAAGCCCCGGGTGGGGGGCTACATACGTGTACCTACGTCTACAGGTTACCTAAACTGAATTCCTACAAATAAATACTACACACCTCTCTCCCTACATTAAGACTACAAATATTTTAAAGTAAGTAATGAATGTACTGTGGCAGTAAAAGACAAAGAAGGGAAGTAACCCCAGAAAAGGACTTGGTACCTGAAGTCTATGGAAGGGAATTCCCTTTCCAAACAATAGTAACTCTTCCATCCTCTACCCTCCTCCCGTCTTCCACACAACAACTCTTCAATAAAGGTAAGTGTCATGTTATTATTGTTTTATTCTTCATGTCTCCTTGTTTTCTGTGTAGATAAATGTACATTTCATGTAAAAAAATATTTTTTTTTTTAATACTCATGGGTGTCTGAAACGGATTAATTTGATTTACATTATTTCTTATGGGGAAAATGGTTTTGAAAATCGTCAACTTTGAATTTCAGCAGACTCTCTGGAACGGATTAATAACGATTTTCAAGGGTCCACTGTATTAAGGTGTTACGGGTATACCCTTGACCAACATTTTATATTGTGTGTATTTTTATCATAATGGTATATTGGAGATATTTCTGTTATTAGCTAAAACGAAAATGTCTTACTTTATACTATTATTTGATTTAGCTATGTTGTAGGTAGGATGTTACATTTTACTGTGGTGTTCATGTAGTGTGAGACCACTAGTCATACTGCCGGTTACCTGTTTAGGTAGTGGCCGGTCTCCCCTCCCTCAGTCACGTGACCTACATGACGTCGTTTCATCAAACATTGACAATCGTCAGTAGGTTCACACATCCACTCCTGACCAGGAGTAGGTTCACTGACTTTCACAAGAGTAGTCATTCGCTCTTTGGAGTAGGCTTGGGAAGTTATGCCACCTTTAAGAGGTTTTGTTAAGTCCCTAGTATGGTTTGAAAATTGTCTATTCATCCACGACTTACGGTGATAGCTTGTACGTATTAGCCGAGCTTTGGTCAGTATTCTGAATTATTGTCTCAAGAAAATGTATTTGATGTTTCAATTGATATTTTATACTTCTCTGCCTTTATTGGGGCAATAGTCTCGGTTATTGTATTGCGAAACGTTTATTTGTATAAAACTCATCTCATTGAGTATGATTATTGTACAGAAACAAGTAAAGTCATATGTCGACTGTTTTCAAATAAAGTTTATCATGATGTATTACACTGCAATAGAGATAACTTTATACCATACACTGAATAATTATATGAATTCTTTTATATTAAATTTCTCAAATTTTACTTGCTTGGGTCAATCTCTTAAAAATTACCCTAATACTATAATGATTTTCTCTAACGATGAAACAATCAAAGCTTAATTAAATAACTTGTTACGACGGGGCAAAACAGGCTAATAAATGAGGCCCGGATCGTAACAAATGGGGGCCTGTCCGGGATTCGAACCCGGGACCTCCTGCATGGCAGGCGAGAATTCTACCAGAAGGTTTTCTTGTTATAATTTTTTTTTCCGAGCTGCATCCATTTTGTGTAAGCTGCAACCAATCCTCTAAAGCCTGAGACAATATTCACAGAAGAGATTAGATTTGTCATTTCCCAAAATACATGCATTATATATTTTTAATTTAAACTGATAGGCTCCAAACACTATAATTTAAAAACATGCAGTGTATATGTGAATAAAGAAATGTTGAAGTCTCAGCTTCACTGTATAAAAAAAAAAAAAAACACAAGTAAAGGTTCATGCTATAAATTACTTACTTCAGGTCCAGCATAGAGCTTTCCAGATATTACTTCTGGAGCAGCATAATTTGGAGAGCCACAGCTGGTGCGAAGAAACTCTCCATCCACCATGATGTTAGAGAGACCTGCAGAGTGCTTTTTCTTCAAGAACTGTACCACAAAATATATATACTCAAGATATAATTAAACTGACCACTAAATTTAGAGCAATCAAAGAAGGTAACACTCTTCTGCCACAGTTTCTGTATATCAAGGATGATTAGTAAGTTAATGTACATTTCACTGTATAAATACATTAAACAAACACAAGAAATGTGTCATGGGCTACATGACAATACATGGTAAACCGTAGTTGAAAATATGAGAAATTTTGCATTATAATTATATTTGCTTAAAAAAAGGGGGAGGGCAACATCTGGGCTTAAGAAAGTTAACATGCGAGTAGAACTGACCTACCTACCCCTTCCCCAATCACCCAAAGTTTTCTAAGTTTTTTGAACTTGACCTCATCCCTATCACCCCTTCCCCTCTGTTGCCTGTTACTCATTCCACATTATAATTATTATTATTATTATTATTATTATTCATAGGTAGTAGGTTGGTAGACAGCAACCACCCAGGGAGGTACTACCGTCCTGCCAGGTGACTGTGAAACAGAAACCTGAAACTGTTTTACATGATGGTAGGATTGCTGGTGTCTTTTTTCTGTCTCATAAACACGCTGGATAACAGGTATATCTAGCTACTTCTACTTACACTTTAGGTCACACTACACTGGCATACACATGCATATATATACATACACACATCTAGGTTTTTCTTCTTTTTCTTAATAGCTCTTGTTCTTTTTATTTTCTCTATTGTCCATGGGGAAGTGGAAAAGAATCTTTCCTCCGTAAGCCATGCGTGTCGTATGAGGCGACTAAGATGCCGGGAGCAATGGGCTAGTAACCCCTTCTCCTGTACAAATCTACTAAAAACGAGAAGAAGAAAAACTTTATAAAATTGGGGTGTCTGAATGTGCGTGGATGTAGTGCGGATGATAAGAAAGAGATGATTGCCGATGTTATGAATGAAAAGAAGTTGGATGTCCTGGCCCTAAGCGAAACAAAGCTGAAGGGGTAGGCGAGTTTCAGTGGGGAGAAATAAATGGGATTAAGTCAGGAGTATCTGAGAGAGTTAGAGCTAAGGAAGGGGTAGCAATAATGTTGAAGGATCAGTTATGGAAGGAAAAGAGGGAATATAAATGTGTAAATTCAAGGATTATGTGGATTAAAATAAGGGTCGGATGCGAAAAGTGGGTCATAATAAGCGTGTATGCACCTGGAGAAGAGAGGAGTGTAGAGAGAGAGAGAGATTTTGGGAGATGTTAAGCGAATGTATAGGAACTTTTGAACCAAATGAGAGAGTAATTGTGGTAGGGGACCTAAATGCTAAAGTGGGAGAAACATGCAGAGAGGGTGTAGTAGGTAAGTTTGGGGTGCCAGGTGTAAATGATAATGGGAGCCCTTTGATTGAACTTTGTATAGAAAGGGGTTTAGTTATAGGTAATACATATTTTAAGAAAAAGAGGATAAATAAGTATACAAGATATGATGTAGGGCGTAATGACAGTAGTTTGTTGGACTATGTATTGGTAGATAAAAGACTGTTGAGTAGACTTCAGGATGTACATGTTTATAGAGGGGCTACAGATATATCAGATCACTTTTTAGTTATAGCTACAGTGGGAGTAAAAGGTAGATGGGATACAAGGAAAATAGAATCAGTAAGTAAAAGAGAGGTGAAGGTTTATAAACTAAAAGAGGAGGCAGTTAGGGTAAGATATAAACAACTATTGGAGGATAGATGGGCTAGTGAGAGTGTAGGCAATGGGGTCGAAAATGTATGGGGTAGATTTAAAAATGTAGTGTTAGAGTGTTCAGCAGAAGTTTGTGGTTACAGGCGAGTGGGTGCAGGAGGAAGAGGAGCGATTGGTGGAATGATGATGTAAAGAGAGTAGTAAGGAGAAAAAGTTAGCATATGAGAGGTTTTTACAAAGTAGAAGTGATGCAAGGAGGGAAGAGTATATGGAGAGAAAAGAGGAGGTTAAAAGAGTGGTGAAGCAATGTAAAAAGAGAGCAGATGAGAGAGTGGGTGAGATGTTATCAGCAAATTTTGTTGAAAATAAGAAAAAGTTTTGGAATGAGATTAATAAGTTGAGGAAGCCTAGAGAACAAATGGATTTGACAGTTAAAAATAGGAGAGGAGAGTTATTAAATGGAGAGTTAGAGGTATCGGGAAGATGGAGAGAATATTTTGAGGATTTGTTAAATGTTGATGAAGACAGGGAAGCTGTGATTTCGTGTGTAGGGCAAGGAGGAATAACATCTTGTAGGAGTGTGGAAGAGCCAGTTGTGGGTGTAGGGAAGTTCGTGAGGCAGTGGGTAGAATGAAAGGGGTAAGGCAGCTGGGATTGATGGGATAAAGATAGAAATGTTAAAAGCAGGTGGGGATATAATTTTGGAGTGGTTGGTGCTATTATTTAATAAATGTATGGAAGAGGGTAAGGTACCTAGGGATTGGCAGAGAGCGTGTATTGTTCCTTTGTATAAAGGCAAAGGGGACAAAAGAGAGTGCAAAAATTATAGGGGAATAAGTCTGTTGAGTGTACCTGGTAAAGTGTATGGTAGAGTTATTATTGAAAGAATTAAGAGTAAAACAGAAAGCAGGATAGCAGATGAACAAGGGGGCTTTAGGAAAGGTAGGGGGTGTGTAGACCAAGTGTTTACAGTGAAACATATAGGTGAACAGTACAGTGGTACCCCGGTTTACGATATTTTTTCATTCCAGAATGCTGTTCAAGTGCCATTACCAAACGAATTTATCTCCTTAAGAAATGTTGTAAAATAGACTAGTCCTTTTAGACCCCCAAAATTACACTTACAAAAGCATTTAAAAAAATAAACTTACATAAAAGGGTGAGTTTGGGGACCATCGTAAACCGGGGTACCACTGTATTTGGATAAGGGTAAAGATGTTTTTGTGGCATTTATGGATTTGGAAAAGGCGTATGATAGGGTAGATAGGGGGGCAATGTGGCAGATGTTGCAGGTGTATGGAATAGGAGGAAGGTTACTGAAAGCAGTGAAGAGTTTTTATGAGGATAGTGAGGCTCAGGTTAGAGTGTGTAGGAGGGAAGGGGACTATTTCCCAGTAAAAGTGGGCCTTAGACAAGGATGTGTGATGTCACCGTGGTTGTTCAATATATTTATAGATGGGGTTGTAAGAGAAGTGAATGCGAGGGTCTTGGCAAGAGGTGTTGGGCTAAAAGATAAAGAAGCAAATACAAAGTGGGAGTTGTCACAGTTGCTTTTTGCTGATGACACTGTGCTTTTGGGAGATTCTGAAGAGAAGCTGCAGAGGTTGGTGGATGAATTTGGTAGGGTGTGTAAAAGAAGAAAATTGAAAGTGAATATAGGAAAGAGTAAGGTGATGAGGATAACAAAAAGAATAGGTGACGAAAGATTGGATATCAGATTGGAGGAGAGAGTATGGAGGAGGTGAATGTATTCAGATATTTGGGAGTGGACATGTCGGCGGATGGGTCTATGAAGGATGAGGTGAATCATAGAATTGATGAGGGAAAAGGGTGAGTGGAGCACTTCGGAGTCTGTGGAGACAAAGAACCTTGTCCATGGAAGTAAAGAGGGAATGTATGAGAGTATAGTTATACCAACGCTCTTATATGGGTGTGAAGCATGGGTGATGAATGTTGCAACGAGGAGAAGGCTGGAGGCAGTGGAGATGTCATGTCTGAGGTCAATGTGTGGTGTGAATATAATGCAGAGAATTCGGAGTTTGGAAATTAGGAGGAGGTGCGGGATTACCAAAACGATTGTTCAGAGAGCTGAGGAGGGGTTGTTGAGGTGGTTTGGACATGTAGAGAGAATGGAACGAGACAGAGTGACTTCGAGAGTGTATAAATCTGTAGTGGAGGGGAAAGGGGGGGTAGGGGTCGGCCTAGGAAAGGTTGGAGGGAGGGTAAAGGAAGTTTTGGTGCGAGGGCTTGGACTTCCAGCAAGCATGTGTGAGCGTATTTGATAGGAGTGAATGGAGGCATATGGTTTTTAATACTTGACGTGCTGTTGGAGTGTGAGCAAAGTAACATTTATGAAGGATTCAGGAAACCGGCAGGCCGGACTTGAGTTCTGGAGATGGGAAGTACAGTGCCGGCACTCTGAAGGAGGGGTGTTAATGTTGCAGTTTTATAACTGTAGTGTAAAGCACCCTTCTGGCAAGACAGTGATGGAGTGAATGATGATGAAAGTTTTTCTTTTTCGGGCCACCCTGCCTTGGTGGGAATCGGCCGATGTGTTAAAAAAAAAAAAAAAAAAAAATTATTATTTTAAACACATTAAACATCTCCCACTGAGGTAGGATGACCTGAAAAAGAAAAAACACCTAATAGAGCCTTTCTTCATCACCAAGGCAACCCCTTGAAAGGTCATGACACACAAGAAGATTGCTAAAATTACTGGAAGACAAATAAGCAACTTACGATACTCAAGAAAAGACAGAAGATTCCTAAGTAGTGAATATTGTAGAAGAATGCAGAGTGAATATATCTACAATTCATACAATTAAGA
>WNWK01019829.1:0-36998 GCA_009830355.1 Cherax destructor | reverse complement strand
CAAATTATCACTGCAAGTTATACTGTTTAACTAACTTTATACAAGTCACATTTGAGTTAACCATAAACTGTATACAAGTTACACTACAAGTCACAATGAGTTAGTACTTACCAGTGTAACTTGAAGTTAAGTTTGGAATAACTCAGTGTAACTTGCATAAAGTTAGCTAGTTAAACAGTGTCGCTTGCAGTTACTTGTATTTATCTCATAACATAACTTACCATGTAGATTGTCTTATAGATAAGTTAGGAAATAGTGAAACATGTACTTACCATCATTTGGGAATAAATTTTGTAGTTACTCGGAATAACTTGCCGTTATAACTTGCAGTCACTTTATAGTTTAATAACTTATGACTTGTATACAGTTTATGGAAACTTTTGTTGTTAAGATTAATATTATTATTATAATCAAAGGGAAACGCTAAACCCGTAGGATTTAGAGTTTACCTAGATCAAGAGCCTAGATCAAGAGCCCCTCACCAGCATCAAGGAACCTTCCTTGAGGGGCCTGTTTTTAAGAGATATAGAGTGTGTAGTTAATTTGTATATCTCAATGTAACTTGGGCTAACTCAAATGTGACTTGTATAAAGTTATTGTAACTTGCCTTTATTTGAAGAATAAGTTGTACTTCATTTACAAATGTAACTTGAAAAATGATCGTGTTATGTTATTTAGGTTATGAAATGTGTTATGTTATTCATGTCATGAAATGAATAAGGGTTGTAGTTACTCTGTCAGAGAAATATTTACCATCATTTTGAAGAAATTGTATTTACCATCATTTTGAAAAAAAAAAGATAATGAATTTGTAAGTTATCAGGGTAACATATAGACTTCGTGATCTTTGAGTTAACTCTGATGTGAAAACTAAACAGAAATAACATCTTTTCCAGACGAAGATGTGACTGGGCTTGGAAGACTGAGCAAATGAGAAAAAGACCAAGAGACAATTCAGACTACATTCCAGGGGGAGAATCAGAAGTTTTGTAATAACATATGAAGTTTTTGTAATAAAATATTTAACACGTGCTGATTTTCAATTCATTCTTTAGTACTGATATCTTGTGGTGAGTTACTGAGAAAAATCCTCCTCCATTGACTTAATTTTTCTAGTTGGAAAAGCGCACAATGTGAGAGTCCCTGTATGTTGAAGTATAAGAGACATAAATGAGAAAAAAGTTGGGAATATTTGCACTTCTGTTTAATGACTTACGATTTTATCAATGAATACCATTTGCATAGCACTTATCACAACAATAAAATACCGCTAGGAGGAGTAACTCTTGTTTATGCTTGGGAACAAGAGAGAGATGAGTCTTAAGATCCATCTAAGTGGTTAGAAACATCTACTTTGGAACCTCAAGATTATTCTACGTAAGTGGATAGCTTTCATGCTTGTTGGACAAGCATTAGAAGGATTATGCTTATGAAGGTGCCAGGATCTGCGTCTTAAGGTGCACATAATTGGTCGAACAGGTCATCATTGATAAATAATGAGATACACTTCGATACCGCTAAAAAAATTAATGAATATAAACTCTTCCTCGCTGTTTGTATTGCTCTTGTAGAAATGAAAATCGTGTTTACTAGGAATCTTAATACAAACCAACAATTTTAATCCTGTTTATATTAATAAGAATTAAATATGTATAAGATGAGAACTGTTTTGTTCACAGGATTATTTTCAGGGGTGTGTAATGATTTTCAGAGTTGAGAAATTTGTATGTGTGTGTGTGTGTGTGTGTGTGTGTGTGTCACTGAAGTAATGTGTGTGTGTGTCACTGAAGTAATGTGTGTGTGTGTGTATCACTGAAGTAATGTGTGTGTGTTACTGAAGTAATGTGTGTGTGTTACTGAAGTAATGTGTGTGTGTTACTGAAGTAATGTGTGTGTGTTACTGAAGTAATGTGTGTGTCACTGAAGTAATGTGTGTGTGTTACTGAAGTAATGTGTGTGTTACTGAAGTAATGTGTGTGTGTTACTGAAGTAATGTGTGTGTGTTACTGAAGTAATGTGTGTGTTTACTGAAGTAATGTGTGTGTGTTACTGAAGTAATGTGTGTGTGTTACTGAAGTAATGTGTGTGTGTTACTGAAGTAATGTGTGTGTGTTACTGAAGTAATGTGTGTGTGTTACTGAAGTAATGTGTGTGCGTTACTGAAGTAATGTGTGTGTGTTACTGAAGTAATGTGTGTGTGTTACTGAAGTAATGTGTGTGTGTTACTGAAGTAATGTGTGTGTGTTACTGAAGTAATGTGTGTGTGTTACTGAAGTAATGTGTGTGTGTTACTGAAGTAATGTGTGTGTTACTGAAGTAATGTGTGTGTCACTGAAGTAATGTGTGTGTGTTACTGAAGTAATGTGTGTGTGTTACTGAAGTAATGTGTGTGTGTTACTGAAGTAATGTGTGTGTGTTACTGAAGTAATGTGTGTGTGTCACTGAAGTAATGTGTGTGTGTTACTGAAGTAATGTGTGTGTGTTACTGAAGTAATGGGGGAGAGTTGGTGAGATGTTTAAATGGTACTCTGTGCAAAGCGTATATAATTTCATGTTGTGAGTGCGTTTTGATAGTGTAAAGGATATTGTTCATATTATTCAAATTAGTGAACGGTGAACAGTTTAATGTTTGCATGTGATTTTTTTTTATGTTGAAAACTGTGTATGTTGATTATGTTGGAATTTGAGGTGTAAGTGTGGTTTGTGTGTGTGTGTATGTGTGTGTGTGTGTGTGTGTGTGTGTGTGTGTGTGTGTACTCACCTAGTTGTACTCACCTAGTTGTGGTTGCAGGGGTCGAGTCATAGCTCCTGGCCCCGCCTCTTCACTGGCCGCTACTGGGTCACTCTCCCTGCGCCATGAGCTTTATCATACCTCTTCTTAAGCTTTATCATACCTCTTCTTAGTGTGTGTGTGTGTGTGTGTGTGTGTGTGTGTGTGTGTGTGTGTGTGTGTGTGTGTGTGTGTGTGTGTGTGTACTTTTAACTAATTGCAGTAGCGAATGTGTGAAGTTTAGTGATGGACATATATTGGTTGTTGGGAAAATGGTTGAGAGAGAGGATCTTGTTCCAAGGAAAATGGAGATGTAGTCTTGATCCAAGGAACTAGGTTGGGTTAGATGGTTAGTTTATTTAGTAAATTTATAGAACAATTTAAAAGAAATATTTTGGTGTTGATTCGCCGGGAATTCTCCCGGTCCGGGTCTCTTCCAGATGGCGACCCGGCTCCGGCTCCCTAAGAGAAATACAATACCTAATTTATATCGGATTCAGAAATTTAGCGAATTTATGGAATTTAGCGAATTTATTGAAAATCGAAATGTTTGCAGAGTTTATTTGTATGGATTAAATTTACTTATGGAACTTTAAAACATGCTGAACTTATTCTAAAAATTCTGAATTTATACTGAGACAGGAGTGATATTAAGAGAAGAAATAGGATAGAATTTCGATATTAAGAGGAGAATTAGAGTATAGAAATGAGAAGACATGGACATGAAGGGTGAGTGGTATAGAGATGATAATCCCACCTCTGAGATGATTGGTGGGAGGGAACGCATTACATTTAACGTGTTGGAGCTTGCGGAGAGGGGTGGAGGAGGGTGATGAGGGGATATTTGGGTGACAGGGTTGGAAAGAAGATGCGGGTGATGGAAAGTTTGGAAGGTTGACCGACCTTCCACAAAGTGGAAATATGCAACTAAGATAAAGCTAAATAAGAATACTAGTGTGAATTAAATAATACCACGAAGGTTGTCTGCTACACATGTCACCGTTATACGTAAATCATTACCATGTATTGCTTGCCACCTTTGAATATCCTTACATTCTTTTAAATTTGTAAATTGTCATGTGTATACCATGCAAAAATACCATATTAGTAAAAAAAATGTAATGTTTAAATATATCTGGAAGTTTGTTGCAACACTTTTGTCATATTGAGTAGACCCAAAGTTGAAACAGAAACTGTTATACTTGGGAATTAAGATACTTTATATTATTTGGGGTTATCTTGGGTTGAACACACCCCTAAATAGCACGTAAGATAACTGACTGTTACAAAATGCGATGTCCACAAAGATATCTCCAGAGAACACTAGAAGGTCAACTTATTGATCCCCTCTAGCATCTAGCCTGTTTCTCCTTTCGTAACAGTTTGTCAGAATTAATTCTAGTCCAGTTATCCAATAAAGTTAAGAGATATTTTAATAGTGCTTTGGGATTCCAACTGGTTGATCTTAAACCAACGAAATAAAATTTGAGATCTTTAATAACGAAAGTGTCTAGGTGGACAATATCAAAGTAAGTAAGTTTGATATAATTTAGGATATAAGCTCCTACACTTCTCTTGTAGTGCAATGTTAAATTGTACATACAGTAGTATAGTTGTGAGGGCACAATTCGTAACAGTACCACTCAAGTATCATCTGGTACTTTGCTATGATGAGATATACTCATGAATACGAATAATACAAGTATATACAATTGTGTATGAGAACGTGTGTATATTTTCAAAGTGCTCGTTATGTCTCAGTAAAACTAGACTCGACTTAGACTTAAACAGTGACTGACAACAAGTCCTCAAATAATTATAATCTATCATCTCGACCATCAAGGCAATCAAAACAGTTTGCTTGAACAATATGACGAATATTATTATTATTGTAATCATGGGGGAGCGCTAAACCCGTAGGATTATACTGCGCACGTGGGGGGATGGAAGGTATTCAGGCTCAATTCAGGGAACTGGAGCATACATCCAGTTCCCTTTATCAAGAGCCTCACCAGCGTCAAGGAACCTTCCTTGAGGGGAACACTATTATTACAATCACGGGGGAGCGCTAAATCCGTACTTGATGGGAACAATATGACGAAACATTCGCCAAACAGCAATAATGTACCAAGCAGCAATAATGTACCAAGCAGCAATAATGTACCAAGCAGTAATAATGTACCAAGCAGTAATAATGTACCAAGCAGTAATAATGTACCAAGCAGTAATAATGTACCAAGCAGCAATAATGTACCAAGCAGTAATAATGTACCAAGCAGCAATAATGTACCAAGTAGTAATAATGTACCAAGCAGCAATAATGTACCAAGCAGCAATAATGTACCAAGCAGCAATAATGTACCAAGCAGCAATAATGTACCAAACAGCAATAATGTACCAAACAGCAATAATGTACCAAACAGCAATAATGTACCAAACAGCAATAATGTACCAAACAGCAATAATGTACCAAACAGCAATAATGTACCAAGCAGCAATAATGTACCAAACAGCAATAATGTACCAAGCAGCAATAATGTACCAAACAGCAATAATGTACCAAGCAGCAATAATGTACCAAGCAGCAATAATGTACCAAGCAGCAATAATGTACCAAGCAGCAATAATGTACCAAGCAGTAATAATGTACCAAGCAGCAATAATGTACCAAACAGCAATAATGTACCAAGCAGTAATAATGTACCAAGCAGTAATAATGTACCAAACAGCAATAATGTACCAAGCAGCAATAATGTACCAAGCAGCAATAATGTACCAAGCAGCAATAATGTACCAAGCAGTAATAATGTACCAAGCAGCAATAATGTACCAAGCAGCAATAATGTACCAAGCAGTAATAATGTACCAAGCAGCAATAATGTACCAAGCAGTAATAATGTACCAAACAGCAATAATGTAACAAGCAGTAATAATGTACCAAACAGTAATAATGTACCAAGCAGCAATAATGTACCAAGCAGCAATAATGTACCAAACAGCAATAATGTACCAAGCAGCAATAATGTACCAAGCAGCAATAATGTACCAAGCAGCAATAATGTGCCAAACAGCAATAATGTACCAAGCAGTAATAATGTATCAAACAGCAATAATGTACCAAGCAGTAATAATGTACCAAACAGTAATAATGTACCAAGCAGCAATAATGTACCAAGCAGCAATAATGTACCAAGCAGCAATAATGTACCAAGCAGCAATACAACAACGACCGCAGATCTTCCATAAAAGTCATAAAACTCCCTTAATGCTGAATCTAAGTTCAACATAAGCAAATCCCCCACTACGACAGTACGTAGATGCCACAGAGTAGGTCAGAAGTCTCGGCTTGGGACCAAGGATGAATCGAGTGTCTCCGCGACACACTTCCTCAGCAAAACGTCAAAAATCACGTCAAAAATCACGTATTTCTAGCAAAAACAAAGAAATAATTTTCTGATGGGTACCTGGGCATGTTGATGTTCTGGGCAACGAGCAGGTAGACTGTTGCGCGATCTGCGGTATACAAACTTCCGGTTAGATATAGAGATTTTCCATTCTCAGATTATTTTGCTGTAATCTCTAGCCACCTTCGCAACCAATAGCAACAACGTTGGTTTGAAATGATTCATATAAATTACACTATCAAGCCGAGTTTAGGTTCCTGGTCTTCTTGTTGTCATCGAAGCCGTGGTTGGGAGACTGCTTCTCCAGCTCCGCATCGGGCAAACACATCTTACTCAGAGGTATCTCATGGAGAGGCGCCCTGTTCCACTCTGCGTGAATTGTCAAGTTCCAATTGCAGTTTGCCATATTCTGTTGGACTGTCCAGTGTATCAACGAGCTCGCAGAATTTACCTTCGAGGTCGTCACTGCTCTAACATAATAGGCTCCACCTATGACACAGACTCCCTCTAACTTTTTGACAGCAACAGATTTATTACACATCCTTTGATTATACTTCTTTTAGCACTCTTCACCGACCTTACAACCACTACCCTGCAGCGCTGTACGACCTTGGTGGTTTAATAATAATTAAGATTCATATAAGTGGTCAGGTCACCAAATCAGTGGTCAGGTCAAATGGAAGAGGATTTTATTCTGACTCATAAAATACCTTTGATATATTGAATTGGCAAAATGGACCTTATGTGCCAATAGATTAAGGATGAAAACACTGTATGACACTACTATGTGGTTATGCATAAGACCACACCTACATTTCATTGTCATTCATATTTATACATAATTATCACAGGACAAAATCGAATTTCACAATTATAAATATAAATCAGGGAAAAAAATCTTGATACGAGGAAATGGAGGAAGATAAACTATTGGGGAAACCGAAATTTCATCCGCAGAAGTTTTGTAAAAATAAATTTTGATGAGGAAAAAAATTTGATCTTTGGGGAATTTTTTTTTTGATCTTTGGGGAAAAAAATTGTTTCCAGGGAACGGGACCTAACCACTATGGGATAGACCCTGAGAAGGACCATGAAGCTAGTCATAGTGGATACTATATATATATATATATATATATATATATATATATATATATATATATATATATATATATATATATATATATATATATATATATATATATATATATATATATGATGGGGTCCACCTCTGGTGTAAATTGTGGGACCCATAGCCTCGAAGAAGTGAATAAAAAGGCTTCAAGGAAGGATATTTAGATTTCTTTCTGAAGCTATTTGAATATTCCACTTACCCTACCCTATATATATATACGTATATATATATATATATATATATATATATATATATATATATATATATATATATATATATATATATATATATATATATATATATATATATATATATATATATAATATATACAATCGCAAACAGGCGATCTTAAAAATGCAAGACAAGCCACGGGGGTGGAAATCTTTAGCTCAGGTACTTTCACACTTCTCAGTGCGTCATTAGGAGCTGTGCAATGTTGCAAAGGCAGCAACAAGAGAAGTAGGGTAAGTTTTCAGAGTAGTGAGAATGGTAGTGTGCAGGCACCAGCCAGACTCTTGAGAGGCATCTCAGATTATGCAACAAATTACATATTTGTAGTTTATAATAAAGTGTTCAGAATTAAATTACTACTAATAACAATTAAGGTTAATGCAAACTATATAAAAACTATGCGAATATAGAAGAAAAATAAAATAGAAAATTGCATATTTAATTTAAGTTAGGAAAATAATGAAAGAGAAATAGAGAAACTGAAAGAAAGAGAGAGAACTGTTTACACAAAGAGAGATTGGGGAGAGGGAGAGAAAAGAAAAAAGAGAGGAATTATGTTTTTCTTTCCGACTGAGAATATTGGAAGTGTCCGACTCCCTTAAATCCTGGAACAGAAATGTATCTTCTCCTGGACTCTAGAATCGTTCACTCCAAATCCACTTTGATCACCTTGCACCAGAGGATCTTGTTTACGTCAGACTGTCGTCTCTCTCACCGCACCTCTGCCAGACAAACGTGATCATATTCCCTAAGTTTGGGAATTTTGAGATGCGCTCTCTCGAGCATCTAGTTTTCCCGTTGTATTTTCTGATATTAACGCCTTTCCCCGCCGCTGAATTTCTAGCGACCGGTGTTTTTGGCTCCTAACCTCTTGATGTTTGGAGTTTGTTTTCACTACATTTTACTCCATACTATTTCAGTGATTTAAAACACCTACATTGCAAATGTGTATGTTACTTTAATATCGTTTGTTCATTTGCTGCGCTTCCACGTACGATCTTTATATGGTTCCTCTCATGTCAAACATTCTCTGCTTTTCTAGGCTGTCAATTCGCCATTTCCTCCGAGTCTTTCCTCATTAACCTTTCTTTGTAGCTCATGTCCCTTGACTTAAGGATCAGTGTGGTAAATCTCATGACGTTCTCGATATACTGTTGCTACGTCTGATACACTTGATATACAGTGGCCTGAATGATTCCATAATTAAATACCTATTAAATGTCGTTCATACCCAGCTAATGTCATTCTTTGTAATAGCCATTTTGAGAGAGAATTCAAGTCTGATATCTACTCTTAGATCCCTGTTCCTGTGTGATCCCTGGATGTGCTTTCGTTTCAGGAGATAGTTTGCCAGGGATCATCACTCACTTTTTTTCCACACTGTAAACTTGGTTTAATTCAAAGTTACTATCACTTATATAATTATGTTCAAAGTCTGTGCAAGTATTCCTGCAATTTTTTTTATCGAGATTGTTTCATCTACAGACAGTCACATATGTATAGCTCAGGTGCAACACTTGGGTACCTTTATTGTGGAAACGTTTCGCCAACCAGTGGCTTTCTCAGTCCAATACAGAAAGAATGGTTGAAGATCAGAATGAGTTTGAGGAAATCAGTCCGTCGGCCGTGAATTGATTTGATCAGTCCATCAATCAAGCGACACCTACTGTATATTAGAGTTGCATTTTCTTATATGGAGAACATTTAACAACCTACAAGCTATTATCCTACCTAAGCCCGGGTTAAAACCTGACTATAGCTACCGTATACACAGGATCACTCCTAGCTTGCTGCGCATGAGCGATATCTGAAGACTCGTCTGTCGACTTGTATTATGTACAGGCAAACCAGAAACAAAATGGAAATAGTCAGGCACCAAAATCTCACAAAAACGTACAAATAGAGATTCAGTTATTAACTTTCAAAAGACTAAAAGAGATATAAAGAAGGTTGAAACTCACATTCCCAGAGCATGATGCACACGTTACCTGTATACCACAGACACAGGCTACGAGCAGAGGACTCAAGATATTAAGAGCAGGAACTGCTACTAATCGATCGATTATGATAAATAAACTGTTGTTACAGTTTTATTATCTGCCACATAATGTGTATTTCGGTCCCTGCCCGATCCGAGAAGGGTATCCTCCATTATTGAACAATCCCAGTCCCCCAGAGATTAATGAAAACAATAGCGTTAATTCATAGAGTAGCATGAACTTCAAATGCAGTTCCATATTAGAGCTGAATAAATGGGGAGAATCAGACGAACCATTTACAAGCTATCACATGGAAACTAATTACGTAATTTCATAAATAAAAATTGAAAATAAGGATATACAAATCCCACAACCAATTGAAACCTTCCATTAAGAAACATTTACTTTGAAAGTTTAAAGCCAACAAAAAAGAGGCATTACCTTGTTATCTCAGAGAAACCAGAATTCTAAAATACTCTAACCCATGCAGTTTCCATTACCAAATTATCAGCGTTGAAGAGTTGAGGCCAATCGAATGAAACACTAGGAGATTATCTCATGAAAACCAGTTTTTAATTTTAAGAATTTCTTTTATAATAGACGGTAAATTTGGAAATACACAGACCAACTTCAGTTCAAACATTTTTCCAAGATTGATCAGTTTATATATATATATATATATATATATATATATATATATATATATATATATATATATATATATATATAATATATATATATATATTATTGTAATGACGAACCAGTGGTATTGATCAATAACAACCATGCGACTAGCCAAGAACTCGAACCCATGTTGCTTTCGCCTGCCTCATGGTGAGCGAAAACCACATGACGCTCTAACCCACAGGACCACCAAATCCTACAAGAATCAAACACCCAACAGAGCTAGGTGTGTTTCCTTGATCCGAAGACATACGGTGGTGTGCGTACTTCTGAGCCAATTTCATTCTACTCCCCGTTTGGTGTACTGGCCTCAACGAGCAGTAGTACACCAAACGCGGAGGAGAATGAAATTAGCTCAGAGGCAACCACACCACCGTATGTCCTCAGACCAAGGGTAACACACCAAGCTTGGCTGGGTGCTTGGTTCTTGTAGGATTGAGTCTTCATGTGGGTTAGAGCGTCATGGGTTTTCGCTCACCATGAGGCGGGCCAAAGCAGCGTGGGTTCGAATCCTTGGCTATTCGCAGGTGTTCCACAGGGTATGTGCACTCAATCCCTCAACTGGCAACAACCGGGCACATAATAGATTTCTAGGCTCCAGGAGGGCTCCAAATAGGAATAAGCAACAGCCCCTTCCAGCAGATAGTTGCATCATCATTCCATACAAAGGAGAATCGTGAATAACAGGAGGAGTTTGAGGTAATCAGTCCCTCAACCTTGAGTCGATGTGGACTGACCACATTTGCCTAACCCTTGGGCACGACCTACTTCCACATTGGTCAAATGTGACACCACCTACGACTGCTGCACCTCTCCTGCCTACGGTATATAAGCTACCTCTTCGCACATATGCTGTATTCTTTCAAGATTGATGGACTGACCACATCGACTCAAGGTTGAGGGACTGATTACCTCAAACTCCTCCTGTTCTTCACGATTCTCCTTTGTATGGACTGATGAAACCACTGTGTCGCGAAACGTTTCCTCAATAAAGATACCCAAGTATTGCATATGTGTCTAATTTATCAACGTGTCGGTTCTCTGAACCATTCATTTACACGTAGAGACAATTTATATATATATATATATATATGGATATATATATATATATATATATATATATATATATATATATATATATATATATATATATATATATATATATATATATATATATATATATATATATATATATATATATAATAAAATGCCTAGATAAAAAGAGGTCACTTAGCCTAAGATAATCCCCCAGAAAGAGTCAAACTAGTTGACTTACTGTTGTTAGTAAGTAAGTAAGTTTATTCAGGTATACTGTACACAAATACATTTACATAGATTATCATATATAGCAGCATATGTGTAGGGAACCTTGGATAACCCAAAAAAGTCAGACAGAGTGACTTATTTTCATTGAGCAATTATGATATGTCTATAGTCTAAGGTCAATTAGTTGATAATTTATTTTACTACGTTAAGAATGAGATGTTTTATCGCTGTTGTGCCAATTGTCCGTGTGATTATTTACGTTAACTGGCAGTAATCGATATAGCTTAGTTAATCCTCTTTAGAGAAAACACCGTTTTCTAAGTAATTTTTGTTTGGCGTCCATTTTCTATTATACGTGAAGAGCCTAAACACTTACTTAGCAATTTGTTAGTTTTAATAATAATAATAATAATAATAATAATAATAATAATAATAATAATAATAATAATAATAATAATAATAATAATTATAATAATAATAATAATAATATTAATAATAATAATAATAATAATAATAATAATAATAATAATAATAATAATAATAAGAAGAAGAAGAAGAAGAAGAAGAAGAAGAAGAAGATGAAGATGAAGATGAAGAAGAAGATGAAGATGAAGAAGAAGATGAAGATGAAGAAGAAGATGAAGATGAAGAAGAAGATGAAGATGAAGAACAAGAAGATGAAGAACAAGAAGAAGATGAAGAACAAGAAGATGAAGAACAAGAAGAAGATGAAGAACAAGAACAAGATGAAGAACAAGAACAATATGAAGAACAAGAACAAGATGACTTTTCGAGAGTCTTGTCCGGACTTGAGAACAATTGCGAGACAGTAATAATGGGAGACTTCAACATCTGTTTTCAACAGTAAATTAACGGGCTATGTAAAATATATAAGCAAATTCTAGGTTTAAATAGTTACAATCAACTAATTAATACACCAACCCGGATCATACAGTTTTCAGTTTTTAGTTTAATATCTTTATTATGCACCCCATACCCATCCTGTGGGCGGCGGTAGTCAATAGATTACAGAGGTACATAATGGGTCCAGGGACTGGGCCCCAAAGGTTTGAGAGTTGAGCAAGTTACAAAGGTGAATATCAAAATTGTATGCAATACCAACTGTTAGGCAACTCTATTCCGAAACGTTTCGCCTACACAGTAGGCTTCTTCTGTCGAGTACAGAAAGTAGGCATGAGCAGTAGAGATGTGAAGACGATGTATCAGTTCATCACCCTTGCAGATGTAGAATTGCGGTTGTCAGTCCTCAGCCTGGAGAAGAGTTCGGAATAAAGTTGCCTAACTGTTGCCTATGTGTCTTACCTACCAACCTGTCGGTATTGTACACCATTTTGATATTCACCCTGTCAGACACTGCAACACAATGGCATCTTGGTACAGAAAACACATTATACTAATAAAGGGGTAACCCCAAACAGGTGTCAACCAGTAAGTATACCTCATGACTTCGCGCAAAAAGAACTAAGCAGGTTAAACCCAACTAAGTTCCTAAAACATGTGCCTCTGAATTGCCAATCCCCATTGATCACATAATAAATTTGTCCATCACCACTAATACAGTACTAGAGGGGTTCAAGGAGGCCAGAGTTACTCCTATCTTGAAGAAAAACAGTTGGTCTGATGTCAGCAACTATTAGCCTGTTAGTATACTCAGTGTAATATCCAAAATTCTAGAAGGGCGGTGTACTGTCAAGTACTTAAGTATTTTAATGACAGCAACATTCTTCATAGTTACCAATCAGGCTTTAGGAGATCTTACTCAACCAACACCTACCAGATTAATCTGATGGATTACGTGAGAACCGAAATGTCGATAGGGAACCTCATAGGAATGGTAACCTTAGACTTGCAAAAGGAATTCGGCATAGGTTCCGTAGACGCGTTTAAGTTATCTTAACAACAGGAAACAATTTGTCAAAATCAACAAAACAGAATCAGAACCCTGCCGATAGCATGTGGAGTTCCCCAAGGTAGTATTCTGGGTTCCTTATTATTCTTATGTTATGTAAACGGAATGCCCATCAGTGTCAAATGCAAACTCCAACTATATGCGGATGACAGTGCTCTGTTAGTGTCAGGTAACGACCACAAGATATAGCTAATCTAATAACACTAGAACTGGAGTCCTGCTGCAAATGGTTAGTAGACAATAAATATCATTACACATCGGGAAAACAGAAGCCATACTCTTTGGCACGAAACATAAACTGAGAACGGTAAATAATTTTAATGTCCAGTGTAATGGGGAATCCATCACTTCAGTTTTGACCCATGCATTTCAGGAGAATTGATAGGGAACAGCGTAGCAAAGAAAGCGAATGCCAGACTGAAGTTCCTCTACAGACAAGCACAGTGTCTACCTACTGAGGCTCGCAGGACCCTATGTCTAGCCCTTATACAATGTCATATGGACTACGCTTCCTCTTCATTGTACTCTGCCTTGACAAAAAAACTGAAAGATAGACTGCAAATCACCCAGAACAAAATGGTAAGATTCATCCTGGACCTGGATCCAAGAGAACATGTAGGCCAGGATGAATTACACCAATTGGATATGCTGAATGTTGAAGACTGAGTAAAACAACTGAAGTTAAATCAAGTTTATAAAATTGCTCACAGTGTCCAGAATATTTTGCTGCCAATTTTGTCAAGACTGGGAACCAAAGCAACTACGTATAGTTCTAAGGGGAGATACCACAACTTTGTAGTACCCACAGTCAATGGCCAGGGTTCAAACGCCTTCTATTGTACAGCAATAAAGGAATGGAACAGACTGCCTGCACATGTCAAAGCCAGTCATAGCATGAACCAGTTTAAGAAGAGAGCCAAAAGGTACCTAATGAATGTAGCGACAGAAAGGGAGGAGAATGATTTTTTTATTTTTATTTAGCTAACACACATGTAAATATAAATAACTCATTTTACCTTATTCCTAGTATATCTCCTTTATAGAACAATAATAAAATATTATTGCCTTTATAGTATAACAATAAGATATTATCTCCTTTATAGTATAATAATAAGGTATTAAAAGGACCCCAAAAGAAATAAGTCACTGACTTTTTGGGTTATCCTGGTTCTCTACACATATGCTGCTATGTATGACAATTTATGTAACTGTATTTGTGTATACCTGAATAAATTTACTTCCTTAAAACCCCTTGTTATGCAGAACATTTCAGGCAAACTAGGTTATTTTTTTCCCAGGATGCGACCCAGACCAGTCGACTAACACCCAGGTATCCATTTTACTGATTGGTGAACATGGACAACAGGTGTAATGTTTCCACCCTTTACCGGGAATCGAACCAGGACCCTCACCGTGTGAAGCGTGTAAGATGTTTCCGCAATAAAGATCGCCAAATCTTGCACTAGCGTCTCACTCTCCAACTTGTCGTGTTTTGAACCATTTAAATCATTTCTCAGAGAGATTTAAAAAAGTACCTTTCTATCTTTCTTTCATGGGAGTAATGGTATATATCATTTTAAATTTGAAAGTGAATATAAATAATCAATTAAGCTATAAGAGGAAAAAAAGTGATTATGTTTTATAAATAAAATCAATGTCGTATTACATATAATTGTTTGGTCAGTAAGAGAGTTAGTTTATTTAGGTATATTTTTAACATAATTTTGGATAAGCGTTTGTTCGGATTTTTTAACCCCTGAGAGTTAGCTACCCAGAATAAGGCATCGAGGACTCTGTCGTATTTCCATTGGGGTCCTTAAATCTTGTCTTCAAGGATGCGACACACACCAGTCAACTAACACAGAGGTACCTACTTGCTAGGTGAACGGGACAGCAGGTGTAAGGAAACACACCTAATGTTTTCACCCTTGCCGGGGATCGAACCACAGACACAGTGTGTGAGGCGAGAGTGTTGCCTACCAGGCCACGGGACACCTCGATCAGCTGAAAGAACAACGTATCCAGCCTCATCAGCAAGTTTGAAAGTGGTTCTATGGAAGTGAATTGCCACTCTGATTACGAAGTTATTAATCTGCCAGGTAAGGAAATTGACTGTAAACAAGTGTACATCGAGTGTAGAGTCGAATTACTTTTAAGGTTTACATGATAAGATATTACAAGGACCCCAGTGGAAATAAGTCACTTTGACGTTTTTTGGGTTATCCTAGGTAATTTACACCATGATAATTGTACTTATATGTGACTGTACCTAAGTAAACTTACTCACTATAATATTAAACTTGACGGTAAGAAGCTGCAAGTTATCACCAGTTACTGGAGGGTGAGGAGAGCATGAATATTACTGGAGGGTGAGGAGAGCATGAATATTACTGGAGGGTGAGGAGAGCATGAATATTACTGGAGGGTGAGGAGAGCATGAATATTACTGGAGGATGAGGAGAGCATGAATATTACTGTAGGGTGAGGAGAGCATGAATATTACTGGAGGGTGAGGAGAGCATGAATATTACTGGAGGATGAGGAGAGCATGAATATTACTGAGGATGAGTAGAGTCATGAATATTGACTGGAGGGTGAGGAGAGCATGAATATTACTGGAGGATGAGGAGAGCATGAATATTACTGGAGGATGAGGAGATCATGAATATTACTGGAGGATGAGGAGAGCATGAATATTACTGGAGGGTGAGGAGAGCATGAATATTACTGGAGGGTGAGGAGAGCATGAATATTACTGGAGGATGAGGAGAGCATGAATATTACTGGAGGGTGAGGAGAGCATGAATATTACTGGAGGATGAGGAGAGCATGAATATTACTGGAGGATGAGGAGAGCATGAATATTACTGGAGGGTGAGGAGAGCATGAATATTACTGGAGGATGAGGAGACCATGAATATTACTGGAGGGTGAGGAGAGCATGAATATTACTGGAGGATGAGGAGAGCATGAATATTACTGGAGGGTGAGGAGAGCATGAATATTACTGGAGGATGAGGAGAGCATGAATATTACTGGAGGGTGAGGAGAGCATGAATATTACTGGAGGATGAGGAGAGCATGAATATTACTGGAGGATGAGGAGAGCATGAATATTACTGGAGGGTGAGGAGAGCATGAATATTACTGGAGGATGAGGAGAGCATGAATATTACTGGAGGGTGAGGAGAGCATGAATATTACTGGAGGATGAGGAGAGCATGAATATTACTGGAGGGTGAGGAGAGCATGAATATTACTGGAGGATGAGGAGAGCATGAATATTACTGGAGGTGAGGAGAGCATGAATATTACTGGAGGATGAGGAGAGCATGAATATTACTGGAGGATGAGGAGATCATGAATATTACTGGAGGATGAGGAGAGCATGAATATTACTGGAGGGTGAGGAGAGCATGAATATTACTGGAGGGTGAGGAGAGCATGAATATTACTGGAGGATGAGGAGAGCATGAATATTACTGGAGGGTGAGGAGAGCATGAATATTACTGGAGGGTGAGGAGAGCATGAATATTACTGGAGGATGAGGAGAACATGAATATTACTGGAGGATGAGGAGAGCATGAATATTACTGGAGGGTGAGGAGAGCATGAATATTACTGGAGGGTGAGGAGAGCATGAATATTACTGGAGGGTGAGGAGAGCATGATATTACTGGAGGGTGAGGAGAACATGAATATTACGAGGTGAGTTTAAGTGCTTCCTCTAAGTTTTTGCTGAACTTGTGAACCGAGTATATTGAAGAAGGTAAGTGGCAAGTTCTGCTCTTGTGAAAAAGGTGTTAAAGTGAGTAAAATTAAGTGGAAAGATGGCGGGTAGGAGAGGAGTAAGGGCTGCCACAATTGTGTTGATATTTATTCTGCAGTACACTGCAGAAGAGGATCAGTCACGTGGTTGGATCAGGCAACTGGAGTAATGACACCCGGGGCAGCGTAACACCAGCCGCCATCATGTTAACGGCAGCCTTGTCACTGCCGCCGCAAATTGTGGCGCCATCGCACGTCCATGATAATAATAATAATAATTTAATCTTAATTTCTACATGTACATGTACAAGGTGTACAGGCCTAGCTGACCTCAATGACAAACTATGCAGAGCATTTCGGACACATTAGGTCAATCTTTGTCCCAGGATGCGACTCACACCAGTTGACTAACACGCTGATGAGTGAACATTGGACAGCAGGTATCTTAACGAAACACGTTCTAATGTTTCCAGCCGTACAGGGGATCGACCACCGGACTACAGTGTGTGAGCTGAGTGCGCTAGCGATCGTGCTCCGGGTTTCAAACAAGACAGTGGTGTACCGCACTAAATGTGACACTGTTATCCGGTGATATTCAAAGCAATTCAGGACCACGAACTAATGTGCAGGTGCAAGGGAGAAATATAAGGTGCCCTTGTCTTCACTGTGGCAAAAGTGTGGCAGCCATAGCCGCGCGATTACCTTTGATTTGTTGAAGGAATGGATGTTTGTAAGGTCCACACAAATCATAAGTTTGATAAATATGATGAACTAGTAGACAGGAGTGATAATTTTTTTTTATGTATGCTTAGGACAACATGAGACGACAAAGTCGGTGTTGTTACCAGACCTAATAACATTAGACATTACTGTAAAATGTCTACAGACTCTCTACACCGTACTAATGGTCGGAGGAAGAACGGCAAACACAATATATGTGTATGGGTTGGGTGCACAACAGATGTATATTTGGTTATGTTAACACTTTACCAAATATACATCTGTTATGCTACATCTGTTATCCTACGTCTGTTATGCTGCACATCAGTTTCTATGCAACAATGCACTTTAACTCCATTACCCATTAGTAGTGCTGACCTTGATTTGTCAAACGTTTTTGCATCAAATGATCCTTGTCATATATGGTGATTATGACTGCTTCAGTAAAGTAAGTCTTCAATTAATTCATGTCAGTTCTAGGTCACTTTTGTGTAGGTAAAGGGAAATATGTGCAACTTGCAACTAATGCGACATTTTATTGTGGCAATGTTTCGCTCTCCAGGAGGATTGTCAAGCCGTGACAAAGCTCCTGGAGAGCGAAACGTTGGCACAATAAAATCCCACATTACTTGCATTTGAGTCCTTTTACCTAACATATTGTCGGTTATTCTACCAACATTAATACAACAGTTCACTTTTACCCGAAATGACAGACATCAGGATTCTAGCAAACAAAACTAAGGCGACGGTAATATCCATCTCTGAATCCTGGCTAGACGACACAGTGACTGACGACGAAGTTAAAATAAGTTAAAATATAACATTCTTGGATAGAACTAGACAAGGTGTTGGGATAAGAAATGAAATAGCATACAGACTAAGACCCGACTTGTATGACAATAAACTAAAGATTCTATTGTTGGAGGTGTTGCTGCCCAAGACCAAACACAGACAAATTTTGACCTACAAACACCAACATCAGTCCAAGCATTCTTCCAAGAGATAGTTCCTTTGTATAAATGCAAAAGGGGACATAAGAGAGTGCAAAAATTATAGGGGAATAAGTCTGTTGAGTATACCTGGTAAAGTGTATGGTAGAGTTATTATTGAAAGAATTAAGAGTAAGACGGAGAGCAAGATAGCAGATGAAAAAGGAGGCTTTAGGAAGGGTAGGGGTATGTAGACCAAGTGTTTGCAGTGAAACATATAGGTGAGCAATATTTAGATAAGAGTAAAGAGATGTTTGTGACATTTATGGATTTGGAAAAGGCATATGATAGGGTGGATAGGGGGGCAATGTGGCAGATGTTGCAAATGTATGGAATAGGAGGTAAGTTATTGAAAGCGGTGAAAAGTTTTTACGAGGATAATGAGGCTCAGGTTAGAGTATGTAGGCCTTAGACAGGGATGTGTGATGTCACAATGGCTGTTCATTATATTTATAGACGAGTTGTAAGAGAAGTAAATACTTGGGTGTTGGCAAGAGGTGTGGGGTTAGAAGATAAAGAATCTAACTCAAAATGGGAGTTGTCACAGTTGCTCTTTGCTGATGACACTGTGCTTTTGGGGGATTCTGAAGAGAAGTTGCAGAGGTTGGTGGATGAGTTTGGTAGGGTATGTAAAAGAAGGAAATTAAAAGTGAATATAGGAAAGAGTAAGGTGATGAGGATAACAAAAAAGTTAGATAACAGAAGATCGGATATCAGATTGGAGGGAGAGAGTATGGAGAAGGTGAATGTGTTAGATATTTGGAGTTAATGTGTCAGCAGATGGGTCTATGAAGGATGAGGTGAATCATATAATTAACGAGGGGAAAAAGGTGAGTGGTGCACTGAGGAGCTGGTGGAAAGCAAAGAGGGAAATGTATGAGAGTATAGTTATACCAACACTCTTGTATGGGTGTGATACATGGGTTGTGAATGTTGCAACAAGGAGAAGGCTGGAGGCAGTGGAGATGTCATGCTGAGGGCAATGTGTGGTGTGAATATAATGCAGAGAATCCGTAGTTTGGAAATTCGGAGGATGTGTGGGATTATCAAAACTATTATCCAGAGGCTGAGGAGAGGTTATTGAGATGGTTTGGACATGTAGAGAGGCAGGATCAAAATAGAATGACTTCGAGAGTGTATAAATCTGTAGTGGAGGGAAGGCGGGGTAGGGGTCGGCCTAGAAAAGGTTGGAGGAAGGGGGTAAAGGAGGTTTTGTGTGCGAGGGGCTTGGACTTCCAGCAAGTGTGCATGAACGTGTTAGGAGCGAATGAAGACAAATGGTTTTTAGGACTTGACGTGCTGTTGGACTGTAAGCAAGGTAACATTTATGAATGGTTTCAGGGAAACCGACAGGCCGGACTTGATTCCTGGAGATGGGAAGTACAGTGCCGGCACTCTGAAGGAGGGGTGTTAATGTTGCAGTTTTGTAGCTGTAGTGTAAGTACGCCTCTGGCAAGACAGTGATGGAGTGAGTGATGATGAAAGTTTTTCTTTGTCGGGGCACCCTGCCTTGGTGAGAAATGGCCTATGTGTTAATAAAAAAAATAATCAAACTGCGGCAGGCCAGGGTTCGACCCCACGACACATTGTCCCGTTTCAACAGATAACACAACGTATGTGTCACCTTTTCCATTCCGCCATCAATCCTACAAGCAACATGAGCCTAGCTAACTAGGCTTGTTTCATGTTGTGAGGACACTCATGGCAATGGATGCTCAAGGATTAATTTCATCCTCCTCCTGTTTGAATACCTTCAGCCTGGAAACGATGTGTTCAGTCCATCACTCTTGTAGAAAGTACAGTATATGGCAAGAGAAGTGGCTTATATACTGCAGTCAGGTGAGTCGAAGGAGGAGGAGGCAGGATTACAGTGGAACCATCCACTAGTGTAAGTGCATTCGCCTCCCAGCTCCCGTGTGGTGAGGTTCAGCTGCACCTGTCATCTGGTGGTGACTGTGTGAAACAATGATTTTCTCCAAAATGGTGACAAATAGTTGGTGACGGGTCAACATAGTGTGTGTTGAAGTACTTAAAGTTATTATTTACCCAACAAATGTGGCAGTGTTGTTACCAGCTATACTGAGAGACGCATACGGCATCAGCAATGATGAATTGTATGGAATAGCACTGAATGGGGCTGCAAGGATCTTCGTGAAGTTCGCATCAAAGGGAGCATACGAGAGGACAGTGGATCATTTTCAGGATGACTGTGTGAAGGTCAATCCAGGACTCGAGGTACGCCTGAGGGATGCCTCAAGGTATTATTCATGGATAAGGATACACAATGTGCCCTTTGAGGCAGATGAAACGGATATCTGGGACATCTTCAATGAGTATGGAGTCATTCATACGACCTTAGTGGGAAGGTGGATCGAGGGTATCCATGCAGGATTGCCTGATGGTTCTTTCACCTTAAAGATGTCATTATGAAGGCCTATTCCATCATATGTGGTGATGGAAGCGTTCCGAACCCAGGAATACATTATGTATGCAGGACAACAGAGGACTTGCCAGATCTGTGGCTCTTATGAGCATGTGGCATCGGTGTGCAATAAAAGGAATGATCAACGTCCAGAGTGCAGAGAAGAGGTACCGGATAAGGATGGTGGGGAGAGTATGGAGCCTGTGGAAGTGGGTGTGGCCCCGAAGGGTCAGTGGAGCGACATTATGGATGGTACTGGAGAGCAATGCCAGACTTTGCCCGAGGTGACACAAGGGTTGGAAGTCGTGAGTGCTGGGGAACAGGAAGTCCCTGGGGCTTTGAGTATGGTGTTGCTGGAGCCTCTCCAGGATGTGCTGAGGGAGATGCTTCACATCCCTCAGGAGGTTTCTCTGAGACGGTAGAAGTGGAAGGGAGATGGGAGGTATGAGAGGGGTTGGACAAGGCCTGTGCAGGGCATATTGCCGGTGCAGGAGGTGGAGGTGGTGGTGCATTGGGAAGATGCTGTAGCTGACATGAAGTGGCAGGGGAATCACGCAAGAAGTCGGTGGGGGTGTCGGACAGTGAAGACGTCCTCACACCAGATCTGAGATCATGTAAGAAGGCATGGGTGGATGTGGCACGCTGGTATCAAGGGAGGATGAAGGGGTTGGAAGGGAAAAAAGGGTGCTGTACAAAGGGAAGCCACCGTTACTGTTTTCAGGTGTCTAACCATTAATGTTAATGGACTTCATGCTGAAGTCAAGAGAAAATGGGTTGAAGTGACATTGAGACGATATGATGTGGATGTGGGTATTATACAGGAACATAATTATAGGAGTTGCGGTAATGATAAAGGAGACCAGCCCATTTACGTTACTGGCATGGGAAGAGGGGGGAAGAGAGTGATGAGGGTCGATGGAGTGTGGGGGGAGGTGCGGGTGTGTTTTTTGGGGGTGTATATACCAGCGGGAAACAATAGGAAAATAAAGGAGGTTTTTGTTAAGGAGGTTTTAGTATATCATATGAGGGGCTTGCCGGCAGTAATATTCATGGGTGCAGACTGGAATAGTGTAATACGGAGGAAGGACGTGGAACTGAGGGGGGCAGGTTGTGTTTTGAGTGTTCTGAAAGACGTTTTGGGGTGTGCGAGGGTGGTTGACGTGGTGATGGGTGGAAAGTGGACCACACCTTTGTTAGAAGAGGTTACGCGGCGAGGTTGAATAGGGTGTATGTAATGAGGGAATTAACAGTGGGGAGGGTACTGATTTTGGATGTGGGTTTTTGGACCATCGGGGAATATTAGTGGATGCTGGATAGGAAGGAGGGATTAAGAGGTATGGGGGTTATTGGAAGCTCAATGTGCGTTTACTCAAGGGTGAGGAGGGGAGGGATACGTTTGCAGGGTGGTTGGAGGTCTTATGGGCAAAGGGCAAAAATGGTGGGGATATTGTGCAGTGGTGGGAGGAATGGGCAAAACCAAGTATTAGGGAATATTATCAGGGAAGGGGTAGGGAGGAGAGTCAGTGGAGGTATGGGTTGCAAAAGTACGTATTTGGAAGGACAGTTGAGAAGTTGTTATTAAGGTGGGGTATACCCAGTGGTGGAGATAGAGGGGTTGAAAGGAAGGTTAAGGGAATTGCAGAATGATAGGTTTGATTGGGTGAGGCTGCATGGGGAAATCGAGGATGTAGACCGTCGGCTTGCGTTTTAAGGCAGTTTCAGAAACGACAGAGGGGAATGACTGTGATGGGTTTGGAGGTGAGTGATGGCATGGATGGGTATGTGAAAGGACAGATGTTGAGGATGACGGCAGAGATGAGCAACTACATTGATAAATGGTTTGGGCATTATTTGAAGAAGGGGGAGCATGGGGGGAGGATGGGACGGATTCTGGAGGAGGGTATTTTGCAGGTTTTTGGGAAGGAGGAAATGGGGTTGGATCAGCGAAGAAGAGGTGTGGGGGCAGTGCAGAGTATGAGTAGGAGGAAGGCGCTGGGAGTGGATGGCATACTGAATGATTTTTATATGATGAATTGGATGGCGGTGAAAGAATGTATGGTCATGCTGTTTAATCGTATGAAAGACTTAGAAATGATGGGGGAAACACAGCACACTGGGGTGGTAGTTCTCGTGAAAAAGGGGAAGGATGGGGTGACGCTTTAGGATTATAAGATATTTGTCAAAGTTTTAGGGAATAGAATAAAGAGAGTACTTGGGTGAGTGTGTAATTGAGCATGGGCAATATGGTATTCCAGGACGTAGCATGTATAGGGGGCATGGGGAATTAAGGACTTCATAGAGGGTAGAAAGGGTGGGGGAGTCCTGGGATTGGATTGGAAGGCGGCATACGATAGTGTGGAGAGAGATATGTTGTGGACAATAATGAGGAAGCAGGGGTTTGGGGAGGAAATGTGGGGGGATGATGGAAATAGTGGAAGGGGAGGCTATTTATCCGGTGTATGATGGGAAGGGGATATGGGAGGGGTTGCGTAGGCTGAGGTTGAGGGCGAGGGTTAGGTAAATAATGTTTAGGTTTTTACATCGGGTAGTAGCATCTCGGTCTATTTTGTTTAGGATGGGGGTAGTGGCAGAGTGGGGTTGTGGTGGGTGTGGGGAGGAGGAAACAGCTTACCATGCTGTATATTTTTGCGAGAAACTAGATATGGTCTGGGTTTGGTTCGCAGAGGTGTTACGGTTGGTGGGTGGGGGGATCTCGGTATTGAGGCCATTGAGTCTAGATATAGGGAATGGGGGAAGGGGTAAGGAGAGCTATAATGTATTTGGTAGTGGATTTTATGTATGTGTCATGGAGAATGAAGGAGGCTAAGAGGGAGGTTAGGATACGAGCATTAGCGGGAACTTTTTATAGAACAAAATGTAGGAATAGGGAGATTTATGGGGGACATGGGATACAGTTTTTCCAGGCAGCTATATGGAAATAACAGTAGGAGGGTTACTTAACGTGTGAAGGAGGATGTTGTCAAGTGGGTTGGTCTCGGGGGAGGGTGTTTCGGATGGAGGGTGTGTATGGTATAGAAGTATGGAAGGATGGTATGAAAAAGAGGAGGGTGTGGGAGATGAGGGTGGGGGGGAGAGACGGTGGACAAATTTTGTTATGATTGGTGACGAGGGACGTGGATGGATGGAGGACGTATGGGGTGTGAAGATGACTTGATGGACACGTAGGTGGACTGCCAAGGGTTGACGGGGACATACATTCCTTCATGGTGGGAAGTAACGGTGGCTTTCCGGGAGTATGGGAGGAGATTAATATGTCTATGTTAATTTGGCATATTGTGTAAATGCCTAGTCTTTCATATGTGGTGGATTCTATGTGTTGTTAGGAAATGTTTATGGTCCTTGCATATGTGGTGATATATAATTGTCCTTTGTACTTTTATTGTGGCAGATTAATTTGTTTTATAACAGCCTTGCGTAACATAGGATTCTGATATTATGTGCTATGTATTATGGGTCTGTCTTTCCTTTCTTAAGGATTGATTGTGTGACAAGAGAGTCCTACTGCACAGGTGTTATGATTTAGTTATTATTTGATTTTTTCATAAGAGATGTATGCTAATTCTCATATGTATAGCCAAGTGTTGTATAAGTGACATTTGTAAATTGTGGACGTACGATGGAATAGGTGATGTTTTTTATATATTAGGTAGGGTATTGAAAGTGTGTTTTGTTAGGGTATGTGCTAGGGACACTAAGGTACATTGAGTGTGTATTTCTTGTATATGTAGGTATCATGTGTGGCCTGTTTTTATTATTTTTGTGGCCAGGGTACAGAGTTACTTGAATAATTGGTTTCCTACCGTAGTATTATTACGATGTTATATGTTTAACTTTCATGGAGATTGTGATGAACAACAGTAAATGTTAGTATGTTGTCTTATTTTGGGCGGGTGCTCTTGCTGAGGGGGGGGGGGACATGTTTTATATTTTTATATTGTAATAATAAGAAAACTTAGTGTATTGCATTTATGGGCTATAAGTATTGTACATGATGGACATCGATGCCTAGGGTTTTTGTTTGCGGGTGGTACGAGTTATATCTTGGCTATTTTTATGCCACATTATAAGTTTAGGTTTTGTACATACAGTTAGGTTTTTGTAAGTTTGCCATAACCTTATTTGTTATAAGATGTCACCTTGCTGTGTGTGTTATGTACATAATGTCTTCTTTTAAATAAAATATAAAAAAAAGTGTAAGTAGGTCTTCGTCCAAAGGTTGGACAAGAGTTGAAGAATTCTTTGTTTCAAGATCCCATGATGTTGCAGTGTCTGACAGATGTGATAAATGATTTCGAAAACCGACAAGTTGAAGATTGACACACTTATGCAACATATGGGAACCTTTATTGAAGAAACGTTTCGCCACACAGTGACTTCACCAGTCCAATACAATACAAGGCGAAACGTTTCTTCAATAAAGGTTCCCATATGTTGCATAAGTGTCTCAATCTTCAACTTGTCGATTTTCAAAATCATTTATCATATTGATCCATGACTTGACACTGCGTTCCGTTCCTTAACACAGTGATCCATGCCTTGACACTGTGATCCATGCCTTGACACTGTGATCCTGACTTGAAACATGTATCGTCACTTGACACAGTAATCCATTCTTAGACAGCTTTCTGACTTGAGAAAATGACTCATGCTTTGATACATTGACCAATGCCTTGACACAGTAACTCATACCTTGACACAGTAACTCATGCCTTGACACAGTAACTCATGCCTTGACACAGTAACTCATTCCTTGACACAGTAACTCATACTTTGATACAGTAACTCATGCCTTGACACAGTAACTCATGCCTAGACACAGTAACTCATGCCTTAACACAATAACTCATGCCTTGACACAGTAAGTCATGCCTTGACACAGTAACTCATGCCTAGACACAGTAACTCATGCCTTGACACAGTAACTCATTCCTTGACACAGTAACTCATGCTTTGATGCAGATAACCGTGGCTTGACACAGTAAGCAATGCCTTGACGCAGTAAATCATGTCTTGACACAGTAACTCATGCCTTGACACAGTAACTCATGCCTTAATACACTGTCTCATGCCTTGAAACGTTGAATTATATCCTCCTTACTTAAGTCTTGCCCTTTTTTTCAAGGTATTTTCCAAAGCATGGTTCAGTGTTGTTATATATTTTTCGGTGATATACTTACTTCATTGCATTATACATTAATCACTATATCTTTAACATATCCCACAACAGAACTCTTCTTGTTTATAACAGTGATTTTTTTTTTGCGTTAGAAAGTTCATTCCTCCTGCTTCCTGGTTACAAGTGTTCTCTCTCTTACATTAGCTGCACACGTTTTTGTTTACAGTGGTTGAAGACACTCCTTGTTTACATTGGTTGTAGCATATCTTGTTCACATTGGCTGCAGCATCTCTTGTTTACATTGGTTGCAGCATCGCTTGTGTACATTGGTTGTAGCATCTCTGTTTCACATGGTTGCAGCATCTATTGTTCACATTGGTTGCAGCATCTCTTGTTCACATTGGTTGCAGCAGGTCTTATTAAAACTGATTGCAGCAGCTTCAGTTTTCACTGGCTAATGCAGCTCTTGCTTACACTAGTTATAACATCTCTTGTTTATATTGGTTGCAATAGCTCTTATTTACGCTTTTACGGAAGCTTTTGTTTACATTGAATGCAGCAACTTTTACTGAGCCTGTTTACGACAGCTATTTTTACACTGCTTAGAGCATATATAATAAACATTTGTCAAAATAACTTTTATTTTTAATGATTACAGCAGTTATTGTTTACCTGCTTACAGTAGCTCTTAAAAAACTTATGACGACGTTTCGGTCCAACGTGGACTATTAACCTGTCACTTAGAGGAGAGTGAAGAGAAGGAATGTGGGGGATGGGAGTGGTAGAACGGGAGGAGGGAGTAGTAGTAGTAGTAATGCAGCAGTGGTAGAGGTAGAAATAAGCAGGTAGTAGTGGTATTGAAAAAGTGGCAGTGAATGGAGTATTAATGGAGAAATAGTAGTACTAGGAGTGGAGGTATTCTATTCGAACAGGAGAACATAGGAGCACTGCAAGAGAGCTACTGTCCCAAAGGTAGAACAAAATTCCCTGTAGAACAAAGAGCAAAGAACAGAACCCTCCAAACAGTCATAAAATTAGGGTTCTGTCATTATCTTATTCACTCAAATACATTCATGTGATTGATTAATCAGTAACTTACGTCAACTTCAAAGGTACAACATTAATGCCGGCACGGGACTCAGACTATCGGAACTACCATCACTTTCCTAGGATTAAATCTAATTACATAACACACCATTGCTGATGAATGACTCTTACGAGCTTAGAGACTCCCAAAATTAAAATTACAAACTCGTACCTGGAAACTGGCAACTGGTCTCTCAGGAAAGGCCCAACAAATGGATTATATTTTAGAAATATTTCCGGTGTTGTTTTTTGAGGTTACAGGTATAGGGTGGAGGGGTATATATACAATAACATACCTTGTATTAATGCTGCCGCACCAGGTTACTCATGAATGAATGCATGTAATATATCATGGAATTTTGCTGCCTGAAAAAAAAATGAAAGGCGGCATTTTTTGCGTTGGCTTCTATATGAGTTGGGAAGAACAGAGCGGTGATGGGACGTGGGTGTGAAGGGTCAGTGGTGTGAAGGGTCAGTGGTGTGAAGGGTCAGTGGTGTGTAGGGTCAGTGGTGTGAAGGGTCAGTGGTGTAAGGGGTCACTGGTGTAAGGGGTCACTGGTGTAAGGGATAACTGGTGTAAAGAGTGACAGTCACCGTCTCCACTAATATAATCGCTTGTATCAGAGTGGGAATATCTCCTACACTGCGAACCTTGTCGACAGTGAAGATACTTGTGTTTTGTATGTGTGCATTACTTATCAACTTGTTGATATTGTTCTGCTTGACACTTTAACATCACGGTGTCTTGGTACAGGAAATATCTTGTCCAACTCATTTGCTAATACTTCTTTTGGATGATCTATGTTCACTTTCTGTCACGCTCACTTGTGGTGTCATCTTGATAAAGTTCCACATCAGAGGCTATTGAGGAAACTTAAGGCACACGGAATAGAAGGAGAATTTTTTTCCTGGGTAGAGGCATGGTTGACTAATAGGCGGCAGAGAGTTTGCATAAATGGAGAGAAATCAGAATGGGGGCGCGTCTCAAGCGGTGTTCCACAGCTTCAATATATAACTCTCTGGCGTCATGCCACTGCTTTAGACTAAGGAATTGACCATCTTCCATTAAAGCTGAGGGACTGATTGCCTAAAAATTACGACTCCACTTCTATTGTTTCAATTGTTATAACTGCTTGCATTAAACTGAAGAAGTCTGTTGCACATTTGAAGCATTTCGAAAATATCGATATCTAAGTGTTGCACATATTTCTTACTCTAAAGGATTGTATTCTAGGGCAATTTTTATATTTTTTTGTTATTGGGCATATGGTATAAGTTTTTTTTAACGCTGATTTAAAAAGTAGCTACAATTTCATATACAACTACCTCGTCTGAGTATACACTCTTTTGCGTTGAGATCGGCATCTCAGAGGGAAGGGAATGTCATGTTAAACGGCATACTTTGGCCATGAACTTCTTTGTATTTAAAAAAATCATGTTGGTTCCTCTGACAGATTGCCCCTGTGTGGTAAAGTATGTTAAGGTTAATGTTAAAGGTTTGAGTACAGATTGTTTGCATAATTTGTTATTCATAATTTGATGTAATATTACATAAATTTGTTGAACTTGCTGAAACATGTTGAGAAATTATGCGTAAAAATTGAAAGCCTCGTTACCTAACAAAGCGTTCTGCTTTTAGAAAAAGGTTGCCTTGAAGAATGCGTAGCCTTAGGGTGTTCTTTGAAAGAATTATGATTACCCAGAATATAGAGAGGATGGGAAGAGGACTAAAGTTTAACATTCAGAATGCCCAGTCTACAACAATTGACCCCCAAAAATAAATTGACACCCACTGGAAAAAAACACAGGAAACAAAAAAAATCAGCTAGCTCAGCCCCCAGCCCAAGGGCTGACCCAGACTCAGCCCCCAGCCCTAGGGCCGACCCAGACTCAGCGTCCAGCCATAGTGCAAATCCGGATCCGGCTAAAGACTCTTCCATAGACACCACAACCATAGCCTCTATTACAGATGTAGTAGGCGAGTCCTCTTCCGGGGAAAATGTTGGCCTCCTGAAAACAGATAGTGGTGTCTCTGGCTTGGCTATCCAAGACTGTACTGCAGTTCAAGGATCTGCACAAATTGGGAATACATCCAGTACGAATTCTATCCACCCAAAAGCAAAATGGTGCAAATTCTATGCTTGGGGCATCTGTAAACATGGAATATAGGAAAAAACAAATGGGATATGCAACTTTGAGTTTCCAAAAAAATTGCCGCGACCACTTGCAAATTGCCGCGACCACTTGCAAATTCTTCCACCCTGAGATGTGTCATTCTTCAGTCCTCAAAAGAGAATGTTACGACATCAACTGCCCAGCATACCACTTAAAAGGGACCAGGAGGTACACACCTCGTAAAACAAATCATAGTAGTTACAGTTGTTACGACAACTCCAATCCAAGGGATTTTTTAGTGGTAGGAAACGAAGAAACAAAATGGAAAGAAATAACCAAAAAAGTTCACCACCATGGAGCCTTGTTGGACTGGAGGCACAGTCAGTGGCCCCTCCGGACTCACAACTACTGATGCCTACAACAAAATTCCCCCAACAAACATGCAACACGTCCTCATTTATATTTGCTAATATACAGGGCCTTAAGCCATCCACCACCAACAAAATACCTTTCATCAGTGAACTTCTAGGGGAGTCAAATGCAATGTTTGCAGCCTTCACAGAGACCCACGCAAAAGATTACTTTGACAGTGAAATATGGATACCTGGGTACAACCTTTTCAGATGCGACAGAAAGAACAGGCAACAAGGTGGGGTTGGCCTGAATGTCAAAGAGTCGCTCATTTGCACGGAGATACTAAACACCACAAATGATGTAGTTGAAGTTCTGACAATAAAACTCGAGAACCAAAACTTAGTCACCAGATGCAACTTCCCAACAGTTCAAGGATCAACAATTGAAAATTGACTACTGTCGGGAAAACCTTCCAACCCATCCCCAAACATCTTGCTGTTTGGTGACTTCAATCTAAGACATACAAAATGGAAGAATGTAACAAATAATGTTGTAGCAGAAAAAATCCCTGAAGGCAACTCAGATGAAAATTCACACACACATGAGGTGCTGACTTTCTGCAACAAACAAACCCTAAGTCAGCAGATAGTGGAGCCAACAAGACTGGAGAACACACTTGACTTTATTTTCACAAATAATGAGGACCTGGTAAGAAACATAACAAAATAAAAAACAACTAATTATGATCACAATCTAATCGAAGTCCAGACTAACATGCACAGGCGTCCTGATCAGCAAAATGCATACAGCTATGAGGGTACCTTTACCAAATTAGACTTAAACAACAAGAACATCAACTGGGACCAGGTAAACTATGTACCAAATGAAACATGGTGGGAAGATATTTTAAATAACATGGACCCTAACCAGTGCCTTGAAAAGATCAACTTTCTGGTAGCTGAAGTATGTTCAAGGCATATTCCTCTAAGAAAAAAGAAGAGAAGAAGTAAACAGGAGAGAGAGAGACGTTCCCTCTACAGGAGAAGGCGAAGAATCACTGAGCTCCTCAAGAATCCCAGACTATCTGAAACACGGAAGAAAGCGCTTACCAGGGAAGTGGAAAATATTGAGCTTAAGTTAAAGGACTCATGCAGGATCCTGGAGAGACAAGAGGAGCTAAAAGCAATTAGTGAACTTGAAAGAAATTCGAAATATTTATTCGCATATGCCAAAAACAAGGCCAAAAACAACATCTAGTGTAGGGCCCCTGCTCAGGCAAGACGGATCCTACACAGATGACAACAAAGAAATGAGTGAGATACTGAAATCTCTATATGATTCTGTGTTCAGCGAGCCACTAATCAGTCTAAAGATAGACTATCCAAATAATTTTTTCATGACTGAGCCTCAGAACCCAGTCAATGTATGCCAAATTTCTGATATAACCCTAACTCAACTAGACTTTGAGAAAGCCATTGACAACATGCCCATGCACTCAGCCCCAGGCCCAGACTCGTGGAACTCTGTGTTCATTAAGAACTGCAAGAAACCTCTCTAACGGGCCCTAAGTATGCTATGGAGAAGGAGCATAGACTCAGGTGAGATTCCACAGTCACTAAAAACAACTGATATAGCCCCACTCCATAAAAATGGCAGCACAGCAATAGCTAAAAACTATAGACCCATAGCTTTAACGTCCCAAAACATAAAAATCTTTGAAGGAGTTCTAAGAAGCAGGATTGCAAACCACTTGTACGCCTGACAGTTGCACAATCCAGGGCGACATGGGTTCAGAGCAAGTCGCTTCTGCCTCTCGCAACTCATTTACATTAACGACCTACCAAATGCCTCTCAACTACTCAAACCCATACTATTTGCAGATGACACTACATACGTTTTCTCACCCAATTGAACATACTAGCCAACACTGTAAATGCTGAATTGCAGAAAATATCTACCTGGATGATGACTAACAAACTTACTTTCAATATTGATCAAACCTATTTCATTCAGTTTGGAAACAGAGCTACAAATGTACCACTTAACATAATGATAAACGGGTCCCCTATCACAAAACTCACAGAGGGAAAATTCTTAGGAATCCATCTTGACAGTGGCCTCAAATTTCAGACACATATACAACAAATTTCCAAGAAAGTCTCCAAGACCGTGGGAATACTATCCAAGATACGGTACTATGTTCCACAACCAGCTCTCCTTACCCTATATCACTCACTCATTTACCCCTACCTCACCTATGGAATCTGCGCATGGGGCTCTACATCAATAACTCATCTCAGACCACTAATAACACAACAAAAGACAGCAGTTAGAATGATAACACATTCACACTCCAGACAACATACTCCACCAATATTCAAAAACCTAAACTTACTCACCATACAAGACATCCATACTTTTTACTGTGCCTATTACATACATAGAACACTAAACTCAAATATTAACCCACCACTCAAACTTCTCCTTACCAACCTTAACAGGACACATGACCATAACACAAGACACAGATCTCTCACCGATGTTCCCCGTGTCCATCTAACACTATGCAAAAACTCAATGCACATTAAAGGCCCGAAAATTTCCTGTGATTGCCAAAGAAACCCTGCCTGTACCTCAATTCAAAACACTGCTGAAAAACCACCTTATCACCCAAACCTAAGTGCACAATATTTAACATTACCAACAAAGTTAATTAATCACTTAAATGTAAAAACCTGTTATAAATAATGTATACTGAGCTAACTCTGTTTCTATAACATTAACTCATCTAAGGAACATATAAACTGTAATTGCAATATAACTAATTGTTTTAATTTGTTTGATTGATTTAATTAATTGCATCGCTGCAATTAATAAATTATTATGTTTATTTTATATTCAAATTTCACTACTTAAATACACAATTATACTTATTTTGTAAATTATTAACCATAATTTTTTATCATGTAGTCTACTGTTAATTAATCTTAAGAATGCCCACAATGCTCAGCATATTAGGGGCTTTTGGCATGTACACCCCATTCATACCAAGAACTATGTATTTCTGTTTTGTATCATGTCTAAATAAAAATTATTATTATTAATATTATTATTATTATTATTATTATTATTATTATTATTATTATTATTATTATTATTATTATTATTAATATTATTATTAACTACTGGCCCACTATGATATGGTCTTGGATGTACTGGAAAACAAACAGAATGCAGGTGAAGTATACACAGAATTTGCAAAAGCCTTTGACAAGTGCGATCAATGCGTGCTTAGGGATAACTGGCAAAGTAGGCAGATGGATCTTCAACTTTCTAACAAATCGAACACAAAAGAGTAGTGGTAAACAGAGTTAAAAATCGGAAGCTGCCCACTAGCACAGTACTCGCCCCCATCCTGTTCCTCATCCTCATATCAGACATAGACAGCGATGAAACCACAGCACCGTATCACCTTAGCAGACGATACTAGGATCTGCATAGAGTGTCATCCATTGAGGACACGGCAAATCTCCAAGAAGATATAAACCAAGTTTTAATGGGCAACAGAGAACTATATGATGTTCAATGAAGACAAATTCCAACTTCTCCTTTATGGTAAACTGGAGGAAATAATAGTTAGAACTGAGTATACTACAAACTCCAATCACACAATAGAGCGGAAAAGTATTGTGAAGGACCTAGAAGTGGTAATGTCTGAGGATCTCACTTTCAAGGATCACAACAGTGCCACTATCACAACTGCGAGGAAACTGATATGATGGATAATGAGAACATTCAAGACAAGAGATGCCAATCCAATGATGATCCTTCTAAATCACTTGTTCTCTCTAGGCTGGAATACTGTTGTACATTAACATCTCCATTCAAGACAGGTGAAATTGCAGATCTAGAGAATGTACAGAGAACCTTTACTGCACGTATAAGTTCCATCAAACACCTTAACTACTGGGAACGCTTGGAAGTACTCGACTTGTACTCACTGGAGCGCAGGCGAGAGAGATACATCATAATCTACACCTGGAAGATCCTGGAGGGACTGGTCCCTAATCTACACACAAAAATCGCTCGGTACGAAAGCAAAAGACTTGGCAGGCGATGCAACATATCCCTAGTGAAAAGTAGGGGCGCCATTATAACACTAAGAGAAAACACAATAAGTGTTCGGGGCCCAGGACTGTTCAATAGCCTCCCACCACCCATAAGGGGCATTACCAATACACCCTGGTTGTCTTCAAGAGGGAGCTAGACAGATACCAAAGTCAGTGCTGGATCAACCGGGCAGTGGTTCATACGTTGGACTGCGTGCAGCCAGCTGTAACAGTCTTGTTGATCAGGCCCTGATCCACCAGGAGGCCTGGTCATAGACCGGGCCGCGGGGGCGTTGATCCTCGGAATACCCTCCAGGTAGACACTTTCCTTAATTTATGTTTTGAGTTGTTGATCAAATTTTATTAATATTTGAAAGCCTGTAAGGAAGCTATATTTAATAATTAACTTCTGAAATAATATTTAATCAATACATGCGTTACTGTGTTAACATTAATTAATTTAAAATGCATAACCTCTAGGTATTTGCATTTCTTCTTAAACTTAATTAAATTCTTCACTGGGGCCTATAGTCATCTCCTTCAGTTTTGTTGTCTGTACAGGATCCCTTAACAAAAAGTTGATTCATTCATTGTACTTAGCACAGAGAAATGTATTCCTCAGCTGCTGAAATTGTACCAGTAGGTAGAGATGTGATGTAAATGGTTTAAAAACTGGAGTATATAAGCCATTCTCCAAACATGTCTGTACTTTTCTCAAGATTGTTGGTCTGATTATCTCAAACTCCACCTCATCTTCTCTGTTCTTCATTGTATTGGACTAAAGAAGCCATTGACTGGCGAGACGTTTTCTCAATAAAGATTCCAAATGTTGCACAAGTGTCTCATTCTTGAGGTAGAGGAGAAGGGGCAGGGTGAGGTGTAAGTAGGAGCACGTGGCATGGACACATTCTCATATAGGCTGCCTCCCAACCAGCCCAAAACCCGGTGCTAGGGGTTTAACGGAAAGGGTACCCATTGTTAAATCCCGTACCTTGGTTCATTGTCCAATCATAGACGAGTCCCCCAAACTGATGGAGTGGTTCATCTGGTTTGAACTCTGCCTGCTGGTTTAAGCACTGTGCCTTCTCAGGCTTCTGTCTTTGCCTTTATCACTGTGTGGAATTTTTATTCAACTCCTGTACATACTGTACATATGTACATAAATATATATATAATTGGTGAAGGAAAATAACAATAATATACGCTTATTTCGCCTAAACCCATTATATGGTCAACAGGCTATTATTACCTGTTTGTAATATGGGAAGCCTGTCCGGGAGCTGGAGCTGGGGCAAATTGTATCGCCGGGAGTAGTTTGGTCTTAGCATCGTTCAGATAGTTTGCTATCGCTCGGCATTGCTTGTCAGCCTTGCAATTTCGTTATTGCGTGTCAACCTTGCAATCACTTTGGTTATTGCGTGTTAGCCATGCGATTGTGTGTGTGTATCCTGCAAGTCGTACTGTGTTTTGCTTTTTTGCGTGCATTGCAAACAGAGTGTCACGTTGGGTTAATGCCACAACACGGGTCAGGCGGTTGGTGTCGAATACCTCCTTAATCTGCCCAAACTATCTCTACAGTGTTGCTGGCGAATTGCTCGTTCTATTGGCATAGAATATCAACGAATCCACGCTGCGCAGCTTCGAATTATTTGTAAAAAGAAAGAGTTGAAGCAACTATGGTACCAAACTGAGGTATTCCCCACAGGAGCCGTTAATCGCAGATCTCCGCTTAGGTTCCTTCGTAATGTGGAGAAAAACAGAGAAACCCAAACCAGCAGTCTAGTGAAAAGGTATCGTTTTCCAGGGCGAGTCTGTTTCATTGCTTGAGTTAGCCAAACTCAATCTTGAAACAACCGGGGAGCAGCGAGTATTTCTAGAGGGGTTTGATAGAGAGAAGGAGAGGAGGAAATTTTTCCCAGACTGGGGATGACTAATTTAGCGTGCAAAAGGCAGCAGTTTTCCCTGTTTTTTTTACCCGAACCTAGTTTTTCGAGACATTTGAACCAGGCTCAATTAAGGTAGGGTGAGGCGCATTAAAAAAGCGGCATAAACTGTGGAAAGGGGCACAGAGTTCACACTGTGTTGAACAATAATTTTGTTAACTATCGGGTGGTTAAAACCACAGTTCTTGGGGCATATCTTTGGGTATTCTCGCCAAATACAGGAGGAATTTAAATTGTGTAAATGTCACAATCAGTTTTTATGTAGATTTTTAAAGGCAGCAGTCAAAAAACTTCCCCTGGTGCAAGCATGGAGTCCCAAACCCTTTCTGACTTAGTTCAGCTATTTTTGGATAACCAGCGGAATCTGTTGACCAGAGGTTAGAGTCTTTTTTGAAGATCATTCGTTGACCACTGTGTTGAAGCAGTCAGGTTGGCTGACACTTTTGAGACTAACCGCCTGTCCGGGGCGGTTTTATCTTCCCAATAGTTTTAATGAATAGAGATCGTCAGAGAAGAGTTCCTGACTTGAGGACGATGGCAGCACGAAGGGAACGACACGTCAAAAATATGTCACCTGGTGAGCACGATATCAAAAATCGCAACCGTGTGACATCAAACTCATCCAACACGGTCAACGACGTCACAATTGGGGCGCCAACCACAAAATCAGCAGGAGCCAAAGTAAAACACGATTTAAATGGTTTTTTTGCCAAAACCCGGCCAGTTTAAACCCCAACCGAGGGGAAAAAAAATCCTCCATTTTGAGAAGAACCAGAAAGAAGTGGGGTTGCACGTTGCCATCTCCTTCAGGATGAAAAGAAAACGGAAGTAATAACATTTATGGATACCGGGGCTTATTGTTCCCCCCCATAAAGAGAAGGTGTAACCCCCTTTTGAAAAAAAGTCATTCCATTCATCAGTTCTTTTTGAAGCATTTGAGGAGCAGTATTTTCTGTCC
>WNWK01019828.1:0-37000 GCA_009830355.1 Cherax destructor | reverse complement strand
TTTTTTGTATTGTTCATTTGTGTAAACAAGTTTTGTAAACAATATAAAGATACTAATGTTTATGCTATTATTGTGTTGCATACAACGAATGTATATATATACATTGCACCTTATCTTGGCCTCACAGGCCACATAAGTTACGCAAAAAAAGAAAATAGTGAAAAAAACAAGAAATCTATGAATGGAAGTAAACAAATGTTTACTGAGTGAGCGGCAGTCGCCGATGTTGCCATACGCGGCTCATTTTCTGCCAACTTTATACCGCCATATCTCGGTAAATATTGATGGCAAAAATCTGTTTTTAGGATAAAAACAATCAGAAAAATAATCTTAACATTTTGATAAGAAAAAGTAATTTTTTTTTTTTCGAATATTTTGCGACAACAGAATGGCACTCAGGATTGAGGGTTGCGACAGTCAAGGGGTTAATAAAGCTGCAGTTGAACATTTGGAGGACATATCACTAATATGAGTCATACAATACATAAACTGGACCTGACTGGCAATGTTCTCTTTCTAGTGTCTCGATGCCTGCAAGTGGCTATGATTTATGATGGATTTTTCATGCTTTTTAACCCTTTGACTGTCGGAGGCCCCTTTCTCAAACTGTCATTCTATGTCGCAAAATTTAGAAAAAAAAAATTATTTTTTCTTATGAAATGATAGAGAATCTTTTGCCGATGGTAATGACACCAAAAGTACGAAATTTCATGAAAAATTTACAGAATTACGCTCTCGCAAATTTAGGGATGTCAGCGATATATACATATATACGCATCGGCGATTTCGCCGACTTTGAGCCCTATTTTCGACCAATTCCATTGTTACAGTCAACCAAACTCATAGTTATTTCTTTAGAACTCCATTTCTTCTATTGATTGAGTAGAAGAAACCACCAATTTACCGATTTCAAATATCAAATAAAGTGGTCAGAAATTGGCAATTTCGCCAATTTCATACAAAATAAAAAAGATGTCAATTTCAAAATAGGTCCAGAATAAACAATGCAGACATTCCTGGCACTAAAATAAGGTGTTATCTGTTTATTAGTCACGTCTTTAGGCCCCTCTTATATTACTTTTGCTTTCTATTTTGATTTTTTATTCACTCAAAAAATAGAAGATTTATTGTTATGCAGACTATTGCATTATTGTAAAAATGGTATAAATAATATCTGTGCACTTGTGAAAGAATATTAGACTCACCAGTTGATGAGTATTGGATGTGTGGTGTGTTTTGTTTACTCTTGAACATTGGCAAAAATTGAACATTTCAGCTACTTTGAGATTAATTTCAAGATCGTTTTCTACATAAAACTAATCAAAATCATCTCTATTCCAGTAATATGTTTTCCATTCTATTAAATGAGACCACGAAAAAGAGAATACAACCATAAATACTATACGAAAATACACCTCAAAATTGGCGTTTTATTCCAAAAAAATGGTAAGAGTTTTTTTTTTCTCATGCACTGTGTGCTGCAAGATTTTTTTTATACCATGCACACTGACCACACAGACCCATTCACTCATATGTGGGCCTACCAGCTTTCTCCCATTTGATTTGAACATAATAATAATAATAATAATAATAATAATAATAATTTTTATTTGGACATGATACAAAGAATTACATTTGGTTATTGAGATTACATGAGGTGTACATGCCAAAAGCCCCTAGTATGCAGGGCATTTTGGGCAGACTTAAAATTAACTTAAAACTAAATTGTAAGAATTATTGTAGATAGTATACAATGAGTAAAGGTGAGTATTTAAGCTATGAAATTTGAACATAGTTTTGTACTTTTGTCTTCATTATAAAATTAATTTAATCAGATTAAACAAATTAAAGCAATAATAATAATAAAATAATAAAAAGTTATGGTTGATAATTTATAAAATAAGTAAAGTTGCATATCTAAGTTTTAAAGTTTGAATATAAGGTGAACATATCAATTAATTGTAGTAATTTATTGCAGCAATGCAACTAATTGAGTGAGATAACAATTTAAAACAATTACGTGTAATTGCATTGCAGTTAGTTTACGTGGTCATTATAATGTAAGTATTGTGGGAATAATTAGCTAAGTAAGTATAATTCATAACAGGTTTTACATTCATTCATTCGTTCATTCATACAATACATTGACTTTAAAGTCAGGTTTTACATTAAGTGATTATTCTACTTTGCTGGGAATGGTTGATATGGAGCAATTAGCTTTGGGTGAGAAGGTGGTTTTTTAGCATCGCTTTGAATTGGGGTACAGGTAGGGTTTCTTTGGCAATGACAGGTAATGAATTCCAAATTTTCGTGCCTTTTATGTGCATTGAGTTTTTACATAGTGTTAGGTGGACACGGGGAACATCGAGGAGTGATCTGTGTCTAGTGTTATGGTCATGTGTCCTGTTAAAATTAGTAAGGAGAAGTTTGAGTGGTGGGTTAATATCTGCATAGAGTGTTCTATGTATGTAATAGGCACAGTAAAAAGTATGGATGTCTTGTATGGTGAGTAAGTTTAGGTTTTTGAATATTGGTGGAGTATGTTGCCTGGAGTGGGAATTTGTTATCATTCTAACTGCTGCCTTTTGTTGTGTTATTAGTGGTCTGAGATGAGTTATTGATGTAGAGCCCCATGAGCAAATTCCATAGGTGAGGTAGGGGTAAATGAGTGAGTGATATAGGGTAAGGAGAGCTGGTTGTGGAACATAGTACCGTATCTTGGATAGTATTCCCACGGTCTTTGAGACTTTCTTGGAGATTTGTTGTATGTGTGTCTGAAATTTGAGGCCACTGTCAAGATGTATTCCTAAGAATTTTCCCTCTGAGTTTTGCGATGGGGGACCCGTTTATCATTATGTTAAATGGTGCGTTTGCAGCTCTGTTCCCAAACTGGATAAAATAGGTTTTATCAATATTGAGAGTAAGTTTGTTGGTCATCATCCAGGTAGATATTTTCTGCAATTCAGTATTTGCAGTGTTGGCTAGTGTGTCTGGGCTTGGGTGAGAGATAACGTATGTAGTGTCATCTGCAAAAAGTATGGGTTTGAGTAGTTGAGATGCATTTGGTAGGTCGTTAATGTAAATGAGAAAGAGTAGTGGGCCAAGAACACTTCCCTGTGGGACACCTACGGTAATAGTTTGCGCGGTGGAGCTAGCTCCATTTGTGTACACATATTGGTTTCTGTTGCTAAGGTATGATGTTAGGTAGATTAAGGAGTGTCCTCTTATACCATAGTGCAATAATTTTAAGTGTAACAGATCATGGTCAACTGTATCAAAAGCTTTACGTAAATCAATGAAGATTCCCACTGGGATTTCTTTTTTCTCAAGGGCGGTGTAAATTATATCTAACATGTGTATAATGGCATCATTTGTATTTTTATTAGGCCTGAATCCAAATTGACAGTGGTTGAGTACATTGTTGGAGGTGAGGTAGGAATATATTTGTCTATGAATTAATTTTTCAAAGATTTTGGAGAGAAGGGGTAAGTTAGATATCAGCCTGTAGTTATTCAGGTCTGCTTGATCTCCTCCCTTATGTATTGGGGTGACCCTCGCTATTTTGAGTATTGATGGGAAGGTAGAGAATTCAATGGATTTGTTGAAAAGTGTTGCAATAATTGGTGAGAGAACTTGAGAGGCTTTTTTGTATATATAAGGTGGTAAGTTATTTAGGTCACCTGCTTTGTTTTTTAATGTGTTGATTATAAGTGAAACTTCTATTTGGGTTGGTTGGGGCTAGGAATAGTGTGTTCGGATAGGTGCCCGTGAGATAGTCGTTAGGTGGAGTATTAGAACTTGGGATTTTGCTTGCCAGCTTTTTACCTATGGTGGAGAAGAAATCATTGAGTGTGTTTGCTGTTTCAATAGGTGGGAGTAGGGGTTCATCTGGTTTTGTTAGTTTGATTGTTCTGTTTGTGGATATCTTTTTTGTTCCTAGAATTTCAGATAGGGTTTTCCAGGTCTTTTTTATATCACCTTTTAAGTTATGTAATCTGTTCTCATAGTACAGTTTTTTTGACCTTCTTATCAGACTCGTTAGGTTTGATGAGTAGCGTTTTGTTTGTTCTCTTGATATTTGTCCCATTCTGTACTGTTTTTCATATAGGTGTTTTATATTAATGGACTTGAGTATGCTGGGGGTTAGCCAGGGACTATTTAATCTTTTAGTTGTGATTTGTTTAGTTTTTTTAGGGCAGTGTTTATTATAGAGGTATTGGGTCTTTTTAAGAAAATTATTAATACATAAGTCAGTATCTGGGAAGTTGTCTATTTCTGTTTGCCAGTCAATGTTTGTCATAGCTGTTATAAAGCTATTTATAGCTGTCTCATTATGTAGTCTGAAGGTAACTTTAGTAGTCTCTAGTGGTAATTTTCCGAGATTTGTTATGAGAAAGGTCGGGTAGTGGTCAGTGGTATTGTCTGTGATTATGCCTGATTTTAATGGGGATATGGTGTTAGTCCAGATATGGTCTAATAGAGGCACAGGTCTCAGAGATTCTCGTAGGTTTTGTTATTGTCGGGAGCAGCAAGCAGTTGCTCATAGTGTTTGTGAATTCAGTTACTAGTGGGTCCTGATCTTGTAGGAGGTTTATATTGAAGTCGCCTGTGAGGATTAAGTGGTCTTTGTTCATGTGTGCATCAGTAATCATACTTCCTAATTTTTCACTAAATTGCTGAATGTTTGACTGTGGTAATCTATAGATGTTTATAACTGTGAGAGGTTTTTGTAGATATTTGGATTTAAATTTAGCTATTATATATTCTCCATGTTCATCTCTTGTGCAAGTATTGTTAATACATTCAAGCTGGTCTGAGTAGAACATAGCTGTGCCACCTCCTTGTTGGTCTGGCCGACAATTGTGTATGGCTGTGTAACCAGGAATGGCATAGATATCTGTAGTATGAGGCTTTAACCATGTTTCAGTGAGAGCAATGATGGACATACTGGCCTGAAGTGAGTTTAATAATGCAGTGAGGTCATCAAAATGTTTGCTTAAAGATCTGACATTGTAATTAAAGATAGTTATGTTATTGTTGGATTTGAGTAGTGTTTTAGCCTGTTCTGCTGTGTAGTAATGACAGTTGTTGTTAGGTTCATATAAGTCATTTAATAGAAGGTTGATTTCAGGATCAATGTTTGGAATCATAAGATTTAGTGTGATTCTATAATTAAACTTAAAATTAGAACAACACAAGTAGACCTAAGAATAGGACAATGCAAAAGGATTTCTTGGCACGTGAGTTAGTACGTTGAATATGTTTACAAAAATGAAAAGAATGAGCTAAGGTAGTCAATTTACAGCTAATAAGCAAACTAACACCTATTTGCACCTGAGTAAGTTAATTAATTAAACAAAAGTTTATATATGAGTGTGATTCTAAAAAGATTAAGAACAATGAATAATGCTAGACTTAAAGATATGATATCTGATCAATTGATTTTTCTAGCTAATTGGATTAACAGACTTTTGAATAGAAGTCACAGAGGTTTAGGATATATCTTTACAGTGTAATTGATTTATTATTTAACTAGCTAATAGAACTGGTTGGAAAGTTACTATGATTAGTATTAATTTATAATGGAACAAATAATAAGATTCAGTATTGCACTAGTTGTGATTATAGAATTTATTAAAGGCAATATAATGAAAATCAAAGTTAATTATTAAAAGAGAGATAAGTGCTAAAGTGTATAAAAGTGTACAAAAGTAAAATTTATTAGTATTAAAAATATTAAAAGATAAGTACAATTTTTAGCAAATAAGGTGATTAATAGAACTTATAAATTTAAGCAAGTAAGCTGATAAAAATATATAGGTATGTGGGTTGAAAAAATGGGCACAAGTAAAAATTGTATGTATTTAAAATTAAAAGTAAAACTATTTGTCAAAAATATTTATCAGAGGATAGACAGATACTTAAATGAGGTAGATGGGCAAAACATACACTACACTATACGTAGGGGTTTGGTATTGGACATTGTGTTTATACAGTCTCTGTTATATTTGCGTCCCTAAGGAATCTTGATAGTTCAGTCTCAGTTGTGATAGTATACAACTGACCTACATTTGTTTTTTCACTAGAATTTTTCCATCCCGAGTGAAACATTGGTGGATTTTATCATTATTCTCTCGCTTAAGTCTTCTGATTCTATACCAGAGGTTCTGACGTTTTCTGGTCAGACACTCATTAATGAATACTTGTTTCCTGGCTTTAATAGATGATCTAATTAGATCTGTTTTCCTGTCATGTGTGGTGAATCTAAGCATAACACTTTTTCTACCATGGGAACCTAGTAATCGTGCTTCTTTTATATCTGTCACTGGTACATTTACGTTCATTTGATCTTTGATGATCTGTAAAGTAATGTCTTTACTGTTTGCTTGGGTCATATCACTGGGAAAGAATGGACTGTTCACTATTACTGCGTCTGATAACTTATCTTGCTCGGTTTTGTCATAAGACTCATAAGTAAGGAGGAACACTGCAGCAGGCCTGTTGGCCCATACTAGGCACGTCCTTCACAATCCGTCCCACTAACAGAAAATTTGCTCAACCCAATTTTCAATGCTACCGAAGAAATAAGCTTTGATAATTCTATTTACTCATGTGCGAGTCCCACTCAAATCCAACCCCTCTCACTCATGAATTTATCCAACCTAAATTTGAAACTACCCAAGGTCCTAGCTTCAATAACCCTACTAGGCAGATTGTTCCACTCATCAACTACCCTATTACCAAACCAATACTTTCGTATATCCTTTCTAAATCTAAACTTATCTAACTTGAATCCGCTATTGCAGGTTCTCTCTTGGAGAGATATCCTCAAGACCTTATTTATATCCCCTTTGTTAATACCCATTTTCCACTTGTATACCTCGATCATGTCTCCCCTCATTCTACGTCTTACAAGTGAATGTAATTTAAGGGTCTTCAATCTTTCTTCGTAAGGAAGATTTCTAATGCTATGTATTAATTTAGTCTATCTACGCTGAATGTTTTCTAACGAATTTATGTCCATTATGTAATATGGAGACCAGAACTGAGCTGCGTAATCTAGGTGAGGCTTTACTAATGATGTATAAAGCTGTAATATAACCTCAGGACTTCTGTTGCTTACATTTCTTGGTATAAATCCCAGTAATCTATTTGCCTTATTACGTACGCTTAGGCATTGCTGTCTTGGTTTAAGGTTGCTGCTTACCATCACCCCCAAGTCCTTCTCGCAATCTGTATGGCTAAGTTCTACGTTATTTAACTTATAAGTGCTCGGGTTATGGACACTCCCGTGTTTCAGAACCCTGCATTTATTTACATTGAACTGCATCTGCCACTTTTCTGGATGAAAGTAGAAGCAACTACCCTCAGACAGCCAGCTTTCAGAATGATTGGTGAATGTGGTTAAGGATGATGACAAGACGACGAGCACTGAAGATGAGGGTGAGGCAGGTGACACTCTGGCCGAGGAGGTATCTGACGACGACACAGAAAGAAACTTGTCACATGGACAAAGGTACGAGCGAGGATCACATAATAATCTACCATGTTTTTTTCTACTGGTAATAATGTGTGGAATTTCTCTGTGCATAAGTAATTTACGTTTATTATAAAATTTGAATACTTTTCTGTTAAGGCCCCCCCAAAAAATTTTTTTGATACTTCTGGGTGTCTGGAATGGATTAATTGAATTTATATTATTTCTTATAGGGAAAATAGTTTTGAATTTCATCAATTTTGGTTTTAGGTGATCCCTCTGGAACGGATTAAACACAAAAACCAAGGTTTGACTGTATTTGCTATGGTGTACTCAAAATACTTGTTACTTTCCCTGACAATATTTTCCATCAATGGCTAGTCAAAGAATAGTTCAAAGAATTCCAGTTCATTTGCAGTGTTTCCAAGGGTAGGATTCCACTTTGAGTGTTATTAAACTGATGGGGATTGGGAACAAAATTGGGATTTTGCTGCCAAATCCCTTATGCAGTTTGCTGGTGGATACTGGACATCATAAGCTGGTTGTGGTTGTGGTGTGGGGCTGGATAAAACTCAGCTTTATCCTGGATCTGATGAGTCAGTGGCATGGGTCCCAGCCTGGGCAGGTGCATCATGCATGGCCATGGCACTACCACCATTACCACCACCTACTGACGCCTGTGGTCTATCCATACAAAGTGTAGCCACATTATCCTCACAAAAAAAAATGGTTATAATTTACCATAATTTTTAAAAGGGTGGACGGGTAAGCCAGCGGAAGACCTCGGTCAGATGACCAAAAGCTCCAATGGTGGGTCATCGTCTGACTAAGACCCACGTCAGGAAACACTTGTCCTGTTTCCTGATGAACCTTACCTAACCTAACCTCGCTTTCAGTGTCTATTCCTGGAGTAGGGCCATGGGATTGTACTCCAGGATGTACTGCATCCCCTTGGAACTGCATATGGAACACTACCAGAGTGCATGCAGCAGCGTACATGCTGACACTTCACTGGTGAATATGATTCATCACTATCACTACTCGAATGGTCATCAAGAGCAATAAAATCAAAGTCCACATCACTATCATCACCATTACTCAAGTCTGAGGCCTGGCCAGGCGAAAATATTAGTTTTTTCTTGTGACGAGGTACAATTGAACGTGACTGAGATGCGCCAGCACCCAAGGTAGAAGGTTGAGCATCGTCAGGATTTTCTGAACTATTTTCAATATCCTGATCATTGCTTTCGGTCACAAATCGCTCAAAACCATAGAATTCCTCTTCATTTCCACTTCCATCAGAACTATCAGTTAGGAAGAGGAGACTCTCAATTCACCTCGAAGTGAGAGCTGCCTTACCGCGAGGCATGGTGAACAAAGCTTACTGAGGCGGCATTCCCACAGTGTCATGTGGGCGCCTATATTTTTTGTTTACTGTGCACACTCACCACACAGACCCATTCTCTTAGATGTAGGCCTATTAGCCTTCTTGGGCTAAATTTGAGGCTGCTAGAATTTTAGCATAGTACTATGGTTTGGATCATCACCTCAAAGCCGTAGAACTACGGCACGGACCCTGAAAGGGTTAAAGCCATATAAAATGACTTAACAGAATATTCAAGTCATTTGTGTTCATTGTAATTTATCTAATGGCCATATTTACTGTTATTGCCTTATTAATCTTAAATTAACCCTTTCAGGGTCTGTGCCGTAGTTCTACGGCTTTGAGTTAAGGGTCCATACCATAGTTTTATGCCATGAGCTCAGCTCACTCAGATAAGCTTTGAGCAGTAAATTTGGGCTTAGATATGAAAGAATACATCTATGTGGTAAGTGTGCACCACATAAAACAAATCCTGCAGCACACAGTGCATAATGAGAGAAAAAAACTGAGACCGTAATTTTTGATTAAAACAGCGAGTTTGCAGTGTTTTTTCGTATGTTTGCGATTTCTCGGTATCATTTGATAGAATGGAAGATGTATTACAGAAATAGAGATGATTTTGATTGGTTTTAGTACTGGAAATGACTTGAAACTGAGCTCAAATTAGCAGAAATGTTAAATTTTTGCTGATTTTCATGAGTAAACAAATTACCTCACATGTCTAATACGCGCCAGCTGGTGGATCTAATATATGTTCACAAATGTGGTGATATTATTTATACAATTACAGTCATCCCTTGGTTTTCGATTGTCTCAGATTTTGCCGATTTTGGTTTTCACTCACTTTTTAAAATTGTCTCAGTTTTCGCCGATTGTCTCAGTTTTCTCCGATGGTATGGAACCTGTCCACCAGTGCCGCACACATACAAAGGCCGTAGATTGCCACCCACACACATTGTCACGCAGTCTAGCATTGTTTATGCTTGAGTGAACATAACCCCAGGAGTTCATACAAAACATTTATTAACCCTTTCGGGGTTATGGTCGTACAAGTACGTTTTATGCACTGTGGTTATTGACGCACTAGTACGCCTAAATTCTAGCGCCCTCAAATCAAGCAGAAACAGGCTGTTAGGCCTAGATGTGATAGAATGGGTCTGTGCACAGTATAAAAAAAATCCTGCACCACACAGTGCATAATGAAGAAAAAAACTCCGACTGTGTTTTTGGTTTAAAACAGCGACTTTGCAGTCTATTTTTGTATTGTATTTATGCTTTTATTCTCGTTTTCTTAGTCTCATTTTATAGAATAGATGATATATTACAGAAATAGAGATAATTTTGACTGGTTTCACAATGACAAACACCTTGAAACAGAGCGCAAAGAAGCAAAAATGTTCGATTTTGGCCGATGTTCAAGAGTAAACAAATCACACCATGCATCCAATACACATCAACTGGAGAGTCTAATATTCTTGCACAAGTGTGCTGATACTATTTATACCATTTTTACGATGATGCAGTTGTATACATAACAGTAAATCTTCTATTTTTTGAGAATAAAAATTCAAAATGGAAAGCAAAAGTAATGTAAGTGGGGGCTGGAAACGTGACTAATGAACAGAGAAGATGTTATTTTAGTGCCAGGAATCTCTGCCTTGTTTATTATGGACCCTATTTTGAAATTGGCATCGTTTGAAATTTGTGTGAAATTGGCCAAATTGCCATTTTCTGACCACTATTTTGGGTAGTTGAATTTGGTAAATAGCCAGTTTCTTGTACTCAATCGATAGAAGAAATGGAGTTCTAGCGAAATAGTTATAATTTTAGTAGACTGAAACATTGGAATTTGCAGAAAATAGGGCTCAAAGTGGGTGAAATCGCTGATGCGTAAATGTCATTGATACCGCTAACTTCACGAAAGCATAATTCCGTAGATGGACTTGCAGGTTTGTCTCATATAATATAATAATAATATAATATATTTTATTTTGACATGATACATGTATGTACAAAGTAGTATAATAGTTGGGTGTACATGCCAAAAGCCCCTTTATATGCAGAGCATTTCTGGCAAACTTATAAACCTTTTCAGGGTCCAGAGGCTAAATTTCAAAGTGAGCGCCAGGGTCCAAGAATTTTCAAAAAAAATTTGTTATTTTTTCTTTTGAAATGATAGAGAATCTTTTTCTGAAGGTAATAAAACAAAACGTACAAAATTTGATGGAAAATTGACGAAATTATGCTCTTGCGAATTTTGATTGCCAACTTTGACTCCCATTTTAGGCCAATTACATTATTCCAGTCGACCAAATTTTTAGCTATTTCACTAGTGTTACTTCTATTCTATCGATTGAGCACAAGAAATCACCCAGTCAACTGTTTCAACTTCAGTGGACCCCCGGATTACGTCATTATTTCGTTCCAGAATGCTGTTTAAGTGCCGTTACCGAATGAATTTGTTCCCATAAGAATAATGTAAATTAGATTAGTCCTTTTAGACCCCCAAAAATACACTTACAAAAGCACTTCCAAAAATACACCTTCATAATTTATTTCATTGCAGATTAAATTGCAGATTAAATGGGTATCGGAAGTTACAATGTAAATTGAGTGCAAGGAGAGCCACTGACATGCCATGGCATTAGGGGAAGCTTATTCTAGTCCTTAAAAACTATTGTTCGAGTTTGGAGCAGTACATAATCCGGGGGTCCAGTGTACAAAATAAAGTGATTGGAAATTGGAGATTTAGCCTATTTAACACAAAGTTCAAAATATTCCAGTTTCAAAATAGGGTCCAGAATAAACAATGCAGGCATTCCTGGCACTAAACTAACATTTCCTCTGTTCATTAGTTACGTTTTCAGTCTTTACAAATGAATTCTATTTTGATTTTTTATTCACATAATGAATTTTTATTCAAACCAAAAAATGGAAGATTTACTGTTATGCAGTATTGTAATACAGTCATCCCTTGGTTTTCGCCTTTAACCCTTTGACTGTTTCGGACGTATATATACGTCTTACGAGCCAATGTTTCGGACGTATTTATACGCCTAAATTCTAGCGGCCTCAAATCAAGCAGGAGAAAGCTGGTAGGCCCACATGTGAGAGAATGGGTCTGTGTGGTCAGTGTGTGAAGCATAAAAAAAATCCTGCAGCAAGCAGTACATAATGAGAAAAAAAAACTCCGACAGTGTTTTTGGATTAAAACACAGACTTTGAGGTGTATTTTCGTATAGTATTTATGGTTGTATTCTCTTTTTAATGGTCACATTTGATAGAATGGAAAACATATTACAGGAATAGAGATGATTTTGATTAGTTTCATGATGTAAACGATCTTGAAATTGAGCTCAAATTAGCGGAAATGTTCGATTTTTCCCAATGTTCAAAAGTAAACAAATCACACCATGCGTCCAATACACATCAACTGGTGAGTCTAATATTCTTTCACAAGTGCACAGATATTATTTATACAATTTTTACAATAATGCAATAGTCTGCATAACAATAAATCTTCTATTTTTTGTGTGAATAAAAAATCAAAATAGAAAGCAAGAGTAATGTAAGAGGGGCCTAAAGACGTGACTAATGAACAGATAACATCTTATTTTAGTGCTAGGGATGTCTGCATTGTTTATTCTGGACCCTATTTTGAAATTGACATCTTTTTTATTTTGCATGAAATTGGCGAAATTGCCATTTTCTGACCACTTTATTGGTTAGTTGAAATCAGTAAATTGGTGATTTCTTGTATTCAATGGATAGAACAAATGGAGTTATAAAGAAATAGCTATGAGTTTGGTTGACTGTCCCAATGGAATTGGCCGAAAATAGGGCTCAAAGTCGGCGAAATCGCTGATGCGTATATATCACTGACATCGCTAACTTTGCGAGAGCGTAATTCCGTACGTTTTCAATCAAATTTCATACTTTTGGTGTCATTACCATCGGGAAAAGATTATCATTTCATAAGAAAAAATAATTTTTTTTTTTTCCAAAATTTTCCGACATAGAATGACAGTTTCAGAATGGGGCCTCCGACAGTCAAAGGGTTAATCCGTTCTAGATGGATCAGCTAAAACCAAAATCGGTGAAAACCAAAACTATTTTCCCCATAAGAAATAATGGAAATTCAATTAATCCGTTCCAGAAACCCTGAAGTTTGGAAAAAAAATATTTGGGGCCTTAAAGATAGATTTACGTGCACAAATGAATGAACTCTATGTGGCACTTACCTTTATTGAAGACTAATGTTGCTGGATGGAAGAGAAGGATGGGAGAGGGGAGAGACCCTATTTTTTGGAAGGGAAATCCCCCTCCATAAGGACTCTAGGTACCACTCCCTGCCTTCCTGCTACACTCCCTGCATGTTTGCTACACTCCCTGCATGCCTGCTACACTCCCTGCATGCCTGCTACACTCCCTGCATGCCTGCTACACTCCCTGCATGAATGCTACACGTCCTGCATGAATGCTACACGCCCTGCATGAATGCTACACGCCCTGCATGAATGCTACTTGCCCTGCATGAATGCTACACTCCCTGCATGATTGCTAAACTCCCTGCATGAATGCTTTACTCCCTCCATGAATGCTACACTCCCTGCTTGCCTGCTACACTCCCTGCATGCCTGCTACACTCCCTGCATATATGCTACACTCCCTGCATGAATGCTACACGCCCTGCATGCCTGATACACTCCCTGCATGCCTGCTACACTCCCTGCATATATGCTACACTCCCTCCATGAATGCTACACTCCCTGCATGAATGCTGCACTCCCTGCATGAATGCTGCACTCCCTGCATGAATGCTGCACTCCCTGCATGAATGCTGCACTCCCTGCATGAATGCTACACTCCCTGCATGAATGCTACACTCCCTGCATACATGCTACACTCCCTGCATACATGCTACACTACCTACATGCATGTTTCACTCTTAAATTCCATCATGTTTCTCACTTTCTTTACCAAAGGACTGGCACTAGGAGCTTTCTTTGGGCCCATGGTAGCTTATTTAGTAGTCACACAATAATCAAGGGCCAAAAACAATGAATTGTTAACCCTTTCAGGGCCCAAGGCCATTTTTGGAAGGGGTGCGCTAGTGTCCAAGAATTTTCAAAATGAAAAATTCTTATTTTTTCTTATGAAATGGTACTTTTCTGAAAGTACGAAATTTGATTGAAAATTGACGAAATTATGCTCTAGCGAATTTTGATGTGTCAGCGATATTTACGCATCAGCGATTTTGCTGACTTTGACTCCCATTTTAGGCCAATTACATTATTCCAGTCGACCAAATTCTTAGCTATGTCACTAGTATTACTTCTATTCTATCGATTGAGCACACGAAATCGCACAGTCAACTGTTTCAACTACAAAATAAGGTGATTGGAAATTGGTAATTTAGCCAATTTAACTCAAAGTTCAAAATATTCCAATTTCAAAATGGGGTGCAGAATAAACAATGCAGGTATTCATGGCACTAAACTAACATTTCCTCTGTTCATTAGTTACGTTTTCAGTCTTTACAAATGAATTCCATTTTTATTTTTATTCACATAATGAATTTTTATTCAAACCAAAAAATGGAAGATTTACTGTTATGCAATATTGTAATAATTGTATAAATAATATCACCACATTTATGAACGTATATTAGACCCACCAGCTGGTTCGTATTAGACGTGTGAGGTCATTTGTTTACTCTTGAACATCGGCAAAAAATTAACATTTCCGCTACTTTGAGCTAAGTTTCAAGCCATTTCCATTACTAAAACCAATCAAAATCATCTCTATATCTGTAATATATCTTCCATTCTATCAAATGAGGCCAAGAAATCGCAAATACAACTATAAAAATTATACGAAAAAACAGTGTAGATGAATGGTTCAGAGAACCGACAAGTTGGTAAATTAGACACATATGCAACACTTGGGTATCTTTATTGAGGAAACATTTCGCCACACAGTGGCTTCAGTCCATACAAAGGAGAATCGTGAAGAACAGGAGGAGTCGATGTTGTCAGTCCATCAATCTTGAATATACGTAATACAGCATATGTGCAAAGAGGTAGCTTATATACTGTAGACAGGAGAGGTGCAGAAGTCGTAGGAGGTGTCACATTTGCCCAATGTGGAAGTAGGTCGTGCCCAAGGGTTAGACAAGCGAAGAAATCCCTGTATTAAGATACCAAGATGTTGTTGTGTCAGACAGGATGTAGATGAATGGTTCAGAGAACTGACGAGTTGGTAAATTAGACACATATGCAACACTTGGGTATCTTTATTGAGGAAATGTTTCGCCACACAGTGGCTTCATCAGTCCATACAAAGGAGAATCGTGAAGAACAGGAGGAGGAGTCGATGTTGTCAGTCCATCAATCTTGAATATAATACAGCATATGTGCGAAGAGGTAGCTTATATACTGTAGACAGGAGAGGTGCAGAAGTCATAGGAGGTGTCACATTTGCCCATTGAGGAAGTAGGTCGTGCCCAAGGGTTAGGGATGGTTAAGGGATGGACTGACAACATCGACTCCTCCTGTTCTTCACGATTCTTCTTTGTATGGACTGATGAAGCCACTGTGTGGCGAAACGTTTCCTCAATAAAGATACCCAAGTGTTGCATATGTGTCTAATTTACCAACTCGTCAGTTCTCTGAACCATTCATCTACATCCTGTCTGACACAGCAACATCTTGGTATCTTAATACAGGGATTTCTTCGCTTGCCTAACCCTTGGGCACGACCTACTTCCACATTGGGCAAATGTGTGACACCTCCTACGACTTCTGCTCCTCTCCTGTCTACAGTATATAAGCTACCTCTTCGCACATATGCTGTATTATATTCAAGATTGATGGACTGACAACATCGACTCCTCCTGTTCTTCACGATTCTCCTTTGTATGGACTGATGAAGCCACTGTGTGGCGAAACGTTTCCTCAATAAAAATACCCAAGTGTTGCGTATGTGTCTAATTTACCAAAAAACAGTGCAAAGTCGCTGTTTTAATCGAAAATTACAGTTTCAGTTTTTTTCTCATTATGCACTGTGTGCTGCAGGATTTGTTTTATATGGTGCACACTTACCACTATTTCCAAACCAATCCATTACTGCGGGTTCTCTCTTGGAGAGATATCCTCAAGTCTTTATTTATATCCCCTTTGTTAATACCCATCTTCCACTTATACACTCCAAGTGCTGCTGCACTTCTTGTACTATGGGGTACACAATCAAGTACAAATTTGTACAAATATGTAGTCTTGGAGACTTTAAAAGCTAGTGTACTGAGTGGCTGTAAGAAGGAGATTGAAATGCTTGATGCAGACACACTGCACTGTCGTTACCGTGACCCAAGTTCTCATACGGCATACAACATTTTTTTTTTAATTCGTCGGAGAGCCAGTCGTAACTGAGTTGTCGGTAAACAAGTACAGTGGTACCCCAACTTACGATATTTTTTCATTCCAGAATGCTGTTCAAGTGCCATTATCAAACGAATTTATCTCCATATGAAATGATGTAAAATAGACTAGTCCTTTTAGACCCCCAAAATTACACTTACAAAAGCATTTAAAAAAATAAACTTACATAAAAGGGTGAGTTTGGGGACCATTGTAAGTCGGGGTACCACTGTACATCAGTAAGTGAGGAGAGGCTGTACAATAAAAGCAATGAACAGCACCATTTGATGGGCTGTACAGGAGCCACTTTCTCAAATGCTGCTCACCATTGTTGTGAATAGAATAAAATGGTTTTCATTTGCCCTGGTTTTGTCGAATTCGATTTTCGACACGTTTTTTGGCAAAATTTTGTCCCAGTTTTCGTTCAGCTCCCTGGTTTTTGTCGGTCTGCTGCATCGAATGTGTCTGCCTGCCCGTGCCCACACAAAGCATCCCATCCGTTCTGAGTCAGTCTGGCTTTGTTTCTCATTGGTGCTTGATTATTGAGTGTGACTGCTATATAAGCTGTCTTGATGCCAAAGAAGGTTCCGAGGGCCAGCCTTTTGATAAAGAAGGCGAGAAACACGATAGAATGCACGGTTTTCGTGCATCTCCAAACTCGAACATTTCTGTAAGTGTATTTTCGTAAGTGCTGTTGCAAGTGTATTTTTGGGGGTCTGAAATAGACTAAACTACGTGACATTATTTCTTAAGGAAGTAAATTCGTTCGGTAATGGCACTTGAGCAGCATTCTGGAACGAATTTTCGGCAAAAACCGAGGGACCACTGTACAAAAGTGGAATGAGTTACAAAGTTTTGTGGAGAAATATCACCCTAAGAAAGCTGTTACCAGCCATTGTCTGCAACATGTTCAATGACAATGCCTTGTCCCATTTTTGGCAAATCTTAGAGACACCAGAATCAGACCTCTCTGGACAGATTTTTATTTGCGACAGGGGTCCAGTGCCAGTAAAAGACAAAGAAGGAAAGTAACCTGGGATGGGGACTAGATACCTGAAGTCCTTAGGGAGGGGGATTCCCCTTCCTTCCATTAACCCCTACTCCTCCCTCTTCCCTCCTCGCATCATCCATTCACCAACAAGAGTCTTCAATAAAGGTAAAAGTTATATTAAATGTTCATTTATCCATTTCATTAGTCCTTTATATTTATTTCTCATTGTTTTCTTTATGTAAAATTATAGTTTTTCTCTATAAAATGTATTTTATGTTAATACTTTTGGGTGTCTGGAATGGATTAATTGGATTTATATTATTTCTTATGGGAAATATTGCTTCAGTTTTCATCGAATTCTGTTTTTAAGGAGAAGTAAGTCAGTCTACGAGTACAGATGGGCTAACAAGAAGTGAGTCTAGCCTACAATGACAGGTGAGTCTACATGCACAGGTGAGTCAACAAGAACAAGAGAGTTTACATGAACACATATTGTTCTGTTAACCCTTTCAAGGTCGCAAATTTTTCGGAAAAAAAAAAATCTTAGGAAATGATAGATAATCTTTTTCCGATCATAACGCCACCACAATTATGAAATTTGATGGAAAACTAATGGAATTATGCTTTTCCGAAGTTAGCAGTATAGATGCTATTTACACATCGGCGATTTCTCCCACTTTGAGCCCTATTTTCGGCAAATTCCAATGGTTCAGTCTACTAAAATTATAGCTATTTCGCTAGAATTTCATTTGTTCTATCAATTGAGTATAAGAAATCGCCAATTTACCGATTTCAACTACCCATAAGGTGGTCAGAAATTGGCAATTTGGCCAATTTCATACAAATTTCAAAAGATGCCAATTTCAAAATAGGGTCCACAATAAACGAGACAGACATTCCTGGCACTCAAATAACATCTTCTCTGTTCATTAGTCATGTCTCCAGGCCCCTCGTACATTGCTTTTGCTTTCCGTTTTGAATTTTTATTCTCACAAAAAAATAGAAGATTTACTGTTATGTATACAACTGCATCATTGTGAAGATGGTATAAATAATATCAGTGCACTTGTGCAAGAATATTAGACTCCCCAGTTGGACGCATGGCGTGATTTGTTTACTCTTGAACATCAGCAAAAATCGAACATTTTTGCTACTTTGCGCTCAGTTTCAAAGTACTTGTCATCGTGAAACCAATCACCATTATCTCTATTTCTGTAATATATCATCCATTCTATCAAATGAGACCAATAAAATGAGAATACAAGCATAAATACCATACAAAAATAGACTGCAAATTCACTGTTTTAACCCTTTCAGGGTCCAAGGGGGGTCTCCGAAACTCGTTCTCAGGGTCCAAGAATTTAAAAAAAAAAAAATTATTTTTTCTTATGAAATGATAGAGAATCTTTTTCCGATCATAACGCCACGAAAATTATGAAATTTGATAGAAAACTCACGGAATTATGCTTTCGCGAAGTTAGCGGCAGCCATGACACTTACGCATCGGCGATTCCGCCCACTTTGAGCCCTATTTTCGGCAAATTCCAATGTTTCAGGCAACTAAAATTATAGCTATTTCGCTAGAACTCCATTTCTTCTATCGATTGAGTACAAGGTTCCGCCTATTTATCTATTACAACTACCCAAAATAGTGGTCAGATAATGGCAATTTGGCCAATTTCACACAAATTTCAAACGATGCCAATTTCAAAATAGGGTCCAGAATAAACAAGGCAGACATTCCTGGCACTAAAATAATGTCTTCTCTGTTCATTAGTCACGTTTCCAGGCCCCTCTTACATTACTTTTGATTTTCATTTTGAATTTTTATTCTCACAAAAATATAGAAGATTTACTGTTATGTATACAACTGCATCATTGTAAAAATGGTACAAATAATATTAGAGCACTTGTGCATGAATATTAGACTCGCCAGTTGATGTGTATTGGATGCATGGTGTGATTTGTTTACTCTTGAACATCGTCAAAAATCGAAAATTTTCGATACTTTGAGCTCAATTTCAAGGTACTTGTCTTTGTCAAACCAATCAAAATCATCTCAATTTCTGTAATATATCTTCCAATCTATCAAATGAGACCAAGAAAATGAGAATACATCAATAAATACCATACGAAAATAGACTGCAAAGTCGCTGTTTTAAACCAAAAACACGGTCAGAGTTTTTTTTTCCTCATTATGCAATGTGTGGTGCAGGAATTTTTTTATACTCCGCACACTGACCGCACAGACCGATTCTATCACATCTAGGCCTAACAGCCTGTTTCTGCTTGATTTGAGGGCGCTAGAATTTAGGCGTACTAGTACGTCAATAACCCCAGGGCGTAAGCCGTACTAGTACGTCAATAACCCTGAAAGGGTTAAACCAAAAACACGGTCAGTTTTTTTTTTCCTCATTATGCACTGTGTGGTGCAGGATTTTTTTTTTTTACTGCGCACACTGACCGCACAGACCCATTCTCTCGCATCTAGGCCTACCAGCCTGTTTCTGCTTAATTTGAAGGCGCTAGAATTTAGGCATACTAGTGCGGCGAAAACCCTGGGACATAAGCCATACTAGTACGCCAAAAACCCTGGCCTGGCCGTACTAGTGCGGCCGAAACCCTGAAAGGGTTAAATAACATTCCAGTCCCTTAACTATCTACATTTCCACCTTCACCACATCAAATGCTATTTTATCACTATTGTTGGTCATGGTAGGGTGACTAGTGAAGAAAGATTACTGGAAGAATATTTGCTTTCCGTTTTGTATATTTTGTCAGACTTTCTGGAACGAATTAATAACAAAAACCGAGGCTCTACTGTATATACATTGTCTCTTCGTCCACAGCAAAACTTGAACCTTCAAACTCTGTATCAGTGTTCACAGTACTTTACCATAAAGCCAGACCCTTGATAAGTATGGGGGCCTAGCCTGAGCTAGACAATGTTTCCCCATACCCCGGGGCACCAGGTTGTTTTCAGAGCTATTTCAACAAATCCTGCCACATGCAGTGGAGAACGAAAGAGATTTGAAATGCTTAACAATTCGCAAACAGGTGAAATTATTTACAAATATTGTCTCTTTGTACACAGCAGAACTCAAACCTGCAAACTCTGTATCAGTGTTCACAGTACTTTACAATGTTTCAAATCTCTTACGTTATCCACTGCATGTGACAGGATTTAATGAAAAAACTTTGAAAACAAGCCTGGTGCCCCAGGGTATGGGGAAACATCGTCTAGCTCCGGCTAGACACCAATACTTATCTGGGGTCTGGCTCCATGGTAAAGTACTGTGGTCTCTGATACAGAGTTTGCTGGTTCGAGTCCTACTGTGGACGTAGAGACATTGTTTGTAAATAATTTCACCTGTTTGCGAATTGTTAAGCATATATACAGTGGACCCTTGAGTTTCGGCCATAATTCATTCCAGAAGGGTGTTCAAGTGCCATTACCAAATGAATTTGTTCCCATAAGGAATAATGTAAAGTAGGTTAGTCCGTTTCAGACCCACAAAAATACACTTACAAAAGCACTTACAATAATACACTTACATAATTGTTCGAGTTTTGAGGTGATCGAAATTCGGGGGTCCACTATATATATATACATTAGGGCCCCACTTATACGGCAGGTTAGGTTCCAGGCTACTGCTGGAAAGCAGACTTCGCCAAAAAGCAGAAATACATTTTTTTCCATTTATAAATGCATATACATGCCAGATAACAAATTTACACTAACATATATTAAGTTAATAATAGAACTAGACATTAAAAAGTAAAATACACACACAGTACACTCATTATTTACCTCAAAATATTTGTGGTCTTAATGTAGGCCAAAAGGTGAGTAGTATTTACTGTAAGAATATAGGTATGGTAGCCCTCCTGGCCACCCCACCCACACATACTATACTACGATGCTTAAAGCTCCCTAGAGTGATACAATGCATATACAGTACAGTGGACCCCCGGTTAATGAAAAAATTTCATTGCAGAAGCCTGCTCAAGTGCTATTACCGAACGAATTTACTTCCTTAAGAAATAATGTCATTTAGGTTAGTCTATTTCAGACCCTCAAAAATACACTTCCACAAGCACTTACAATATTATACTTACATAATTCCACGATTTCCGGGGTGTTCGTTAACCGGGGTTCCGCTGTACACTCATTACTTACCTTAAAATATTTGTGGTCTTAATGTAGGGTGAAAGGTGAAAAGTATTTATTTGTAGAAAGTATGGGTAGCCAACCAGGGCCTCCCTCCCCTCCCCACCCCACTCACACGTAATGTAAACAAACCAGGCAAACACATCTGATGTTTGTCACTTTACATTGTGTACAAGTTGTCTCCTCGTTGATACAGCAGAATAAATAAAGAGAAACACACCCATTCTCATGTAACACCATTTTTAGAAGAAATGACGCCCTGAGTGAAGGCATACAAAAGGAGTAATTTTCTAGTTACCACCAGTAATATTATAGTGTACACATTTTCTTTGATGTAGGACTACAAGTCGCCTGGCTACCACAAGTCCTACAAGTCGCCTGGCTACCACAAGTCCTACAAGTCGCCTGGCTACCACAAGTCCTACAAGTCGCCTGGCTACCACAAGTCCTACAAGTCACCTAGCTACCACAAGTCCTACAAGTAGCCTGGCTACCACAAGTCCTACAAGTAGCCTGGCTACCACAAGTCCTACAAGTAGCCTGGCTACCACAAGTCCTACAAGTAGCCTGACTACCACAAGTCCTACAAGTAGCCTGGCTACCACAAGTCCTACAAGTAGCCTGACTACCACAAGTCCTACAAGTAGCCTGACTACCACAAGTCTACAAGTATGTCCTGAGCTACCACAAGTCCTACAAGTAGCCTGCTACCACAAGTCCTACAAGTAGCCTGACTACCACAAGTCCTACAAGTAGCCTGACTACCACAAGTCCTACAAGTAGCCTGACTACCACAAGTCCTACAAGTAGCCTGACTACCACAAGTCCTACAAGTAGCCTGACTACCAAGTCCTACAAGTAGCCTGACTACCACAAGTCCTACAAGTAGCCTGACTACCACAAGTCCTACAAGTAGTCTAGCTACCACAAGTCCTACAAGTAGCCTGACTACCACAAGTCCTACAAGTAGCCTGACTACCACAAGTTCTACAAGTAGCTTGGCTACCACAAGTCCTACAAGTAGCCTGACTACCACAAGTTCTACAAGTAGCCTGACTACCACAAGTTCTACAAGTAGCCTGACTACCACAAGTTCTACAAGTAGTCTAGCTACCACAAGTCCTACAAGTCGCCTGGCTACCACAAGTTCTACAAGTAGCCTGACTACCACAAGTTCTACAAGTAGCCTGACTACCACAAGTCCTACAAGTAGCCTGACTACCACAAGTTCTACAAGTAGCCTGACTACCACAAGTTCTACAAGTAGCCTGGCTACCACAAGTCCTACAAGTAGCCTGACTACCACAAGTTCTACAAGTAGTCTAGCTACCACAAGTCCTACAAGTAGCCTGACTACCACAAGTTCTACAAGTCTAGCTACCACAAGTTCTACAAGTAGCCTGACTACCACAAGTTCTACAAGTAGCCTGACTACCACAAGTTCTACAAGTAGCCTGACTACCACAAGTTCTACAAGTAGTCTAGCTACCACAAGTCCTACAAGTCGCCTGGCTACCACAAGTTCTACAAGTAGCCTGGCTACCACAAGTCCTACAAGTAGTCTAGCTACCACAAGTTCTACAAGTAGTCTAGCTACCACAAGTTCTACAAGTAGTCTAGCTACCACAAGTTCTACAAGTAGTCTAGCTACCACAAGTTCTACAAGTAGTCTAGCTACCACAAGTTCTACAAGTAGCCTGACTACCACAAGTTCTACAAGTAGTCTAGCTACCACAAGTCCTACAAGTCGCCTGGCTACCACAAGTTCTACAAGTAGCCTGGCTACCACAAGTTCTACAAGTAGCCTGGCTACCACAAGTCCTACAAGTAGTCTAGCTACCACAAGTTCTACAAGTAGCCTGACTACCACAAGTTCTACAAGTAGTCTAGCTACCACAAGTCCTACAAGTCGCCTGGCTACCACAAGTTCTACAAGTAGCCTGACTACCACAAGTTCTACAAGTAGTCTAGCTACCACAAGTTCTACAAGTAGCCTGACTACCACAAGTTCTACAAGTAGTCTAGCTACCACAAGTCCTACAAGTCGCCTGGCTACCACAAGTTCTACAAGTAGCCTGACTACCACAAGTTCTACAAGTAGTCTAGCTACCACAAGTCCTACAAGTAGCCTGACTACCACAAGTTCTACAAGTAGTCTAGCTACCACAAGTTCTACAAGTAGTCTAGCTACCACAAGTCCTACAAGTCGCCTGGCTACCACAAGTTCTACAAGTAGCCTGACTACCACAAGTTCTACAAGTAGTCTAGCTACCACAAGTCCTACAAGTAGCCTGACTACCACAAGTTCTACAAGTAGTCTAGCTACCACAAGTTCTACAAGTCGCCTGGCTACCACAAGTTCTACAAGTCGCCTGACTACCACAAGTCCTACAAGTCGCCTGGCTACCACATCTCATATTTATGTTAATTTATTCTACTTTGGGATGTATTTAGATTAAGCAAAATGTCTATATTAACTTGTGTAAGTTTATTTAGGTACAGGTACACATAATTATCAGTTATAATAATAATGTAGGTATGTAGTCTGCCTGGGCTACACCTACCTACATGTGGCCCAGAGTGATATTATTACCATCGATATAACATCTTCACTGAGTTTAATTGTTTCTATCAACTACCTTTAGATGCCATCATAAACAAAGGGAGAAGTAATGAATAATTCATGCCGAGAATTTTAAACAAAAGCGTTATATATTAAGGGATTGACACAATGTTTTCCCTCCGTCCGGCTACCACACTCCATAGTATATAAACATAAAATGTTTATATACTATATAACGTGTTTCTTATATAATTTTGAAGAAAATATCATAGATGGATTAATGAAAATGTCTATATTGACGTAAAATAGGACATTTAATGTGCCCAAGAGTGATTATTATTAATATTACGTAATGTTTTCCCTCCGCCCGGCAACCACACCCCCATAGCATATAAACAGCATGTTTATATGCTATGTAACGTGTTTCTTATATAATTTTGAAGAAAATATCATAGATGGATTAATGAAAATGTCTATATTGACGTAAAATAGGACATTTAATGTGCCCAAGAGTGATTATTACATTATAGAGATATGTGCTCACGGAAAATGTAAACAAACCAGGTCGTGAGCGCCGTATTTGAAAGACAGCTCGCCGTATACAAAAGTTTTGGTCATAATTTAAACTCCCTGTATTAGTGGAATGCTGTAAGGCGAAACGCCGAAAAGCGGGGCCCTACTGTATTCATGTTCATGTTTGTATTTTCTGTCATTGTATTCTGTCTATTAATAAAGCACTCATATATATACAGTGGACCCTCGGTTTTCGTTGAAAATTCTTTCCAGAATGCTGTTTGAGTGCCATTACCGAACGAATATGTTCCCATAAGGACAAAATTAAATTAGATTAGTCGTTTCAGAACCCCAAAAATTTACTTAAAAAAGCTCTTACAAAAATAAATTTACATAATTGTTCGAGTTTGGAGGTGAACGAAAACTGAGGGTCCACTGTATATATACATATGTATATACAGTAGACCGTCATTTAGCACGGTAGTTACGTTCCTGAAAACGTCGTGTTAGATAATTTCGTGTTAGATAATTAGAAGAACTTATGGGAAAAATAGGGTTACGTTCCTGGGAGTCCCCAAAAGGCAAACAAGTTTTTTTTAGACCAACAGATTTTACAAAAATAAAAGTGAATATGTAATTGTAGTTCATATCGTGATGTATTATGTTGTTTTTATTGCTTAAGACTACAAATGTAACATAAATAATAGTATTTTTACCTTAAATTGTTTGTGCTGGTGTTTGTGGATGATTGTGAAGAGAGTGGAGAGTTATGTTGTGGCCCTACTGGGCTGAGGTGGATGGTAGAGGTTCTGGAACTGAAGTCGATAGTTGTACCGAGTGTCTAACTTTAAGTCATTCAGTAAGTCAGTCAAGTCATTCAGTAAGTCAGTCAAGTCATTCAGTAAGTCAGTAAAGTCATTCAGTAAGTCAGTCAAGTCATTCAGTAAGTCAGTCAAGTCATTCAGTAAGTCAGTCAAGTCATTCAGTAAGTCAGTCAAGTCATTCAGTAACTCAGTCAAGTCATTCAGTAACTCAGTCAAGTCATTCAGTAAGTCAGTCAAGTCATTCAGTAAGTCAGTAAGTCATTCAGTAAGTCAGTCAAGTCATTCAGTAAGTCAAGTCATTCAGTAAGTTAGTCAAGTCATTCAGTAAGTCAGTCAAGTCATTCAGTAAGTCAGTCAAGTCATTCAGTAAGTCAGTCTAGTCATTCAGTAAGTCAGTCTAGTCATTCAGTAAGTCAGTCAAGTCATTCAGTAAGTCAGTCAAGTCATTCAGTAAGTCAATCAAGTCAGTAAGTCAGTCAAGTCATTCAGTAAGTCAGTCAAGTCATTCAGTAAGTCAGTCAAGTCATTCAGTAAGTCAGTCAAGTCAGTCAGTAAGTCAGTCAGTCATTCAGTAAGTCATTCAGTAAGTCAGTCAGTCACTCAAACTTTGCAATTCCTAGACTTGAACGCTTAAACCTTTTCTTGTCACTTGCTGGAACACTTGTATGCTTATTGGGTGCCATGATTGCTTGGTAGATTAATGAAAATGCAATGAAAATGAGAAAATATATGTAAATAAACACAGCGAGCTTCCCAATTATTGTTGTCATGCACACGTATGAACCAAACTGAACACTGGGAGGGATGCATGGGTGGGTGAGGGTGGCAGGGGATAGCAGTAGGACTCCCCCAGTGACTCAATGGTTTAACCCACCACGGGCTACCGCGAACTCAAAAAATTTTCTCCTCCAGCGACCATGTAATATCATTTTTATGTCGTGTGTTAGATAATAATGTGTTGCAATTCTTCAATTGTGCAATACCCGTTATGTGCAACATAATCTCGTGATAAATGATGGTCTACTGTGTGTGTGTGTGTGTGTGTACTCACCTATTTGTGGTTGCATGGGTCGAGTCATAGCTCCTGGCCCCGCCTCTTCACTGATTGCTACTAGGTCCTCTCTCTCCCTGCTCCATGAGCTTTATCAAACCTAGTCTTAAAACTATGTATGGTTCCTGCCTTCACTATGTCGCTTTCTAAGCTATTCCACTTCCTGACAACTCTATGACTGAAGAAATACTTCCTAACATCCCTTTGACTCATAGGAGTCTTCAACTTCCAATTGTGACCCCTTGTTTCTGTGTCCCCTCTCTGGAACATCTTGTCTCTGGCCACCTTATCTATTCCTCGCAGTATTTTATATGTCGTTATCATGTCTCCCCTAACCCTCCTGTCCTCTAGTGTCGTCAGGCCGATTTCCCTTAACCTTTCTTCGTAGGACAATCCCCTTAGCTCTGGGACTAGTCTTGTTGCAAACCTTTGCACTTTCTCTAATTTCTTGACGTGCTTGACCAGGTGTGGGTTCCAAACTGGTGCTGCATACTCCAGTATGGGCCTGACGTATATGGTATACAGAGTCTTGAATGATTCCTTAGTGAGGTATTGGAACGCTATTCTTAGGTTTGCCAGCCGCCCGTATGCTGCAGCAGTTATCTGATTGATGTGTGCCTCAGGAGATGTGCTCGGTATTATACTCACCCCAAGATCTTTTTCTTTGAGTGAGGTTTGCAGTCTTTGGCCACCTAGACTATACTCTGTCTGCGGTCTTCTTTGCCCTTCCCCGATATTCATGACTTTACATTTGGCAGGGTTAAATTCAAGGAGCCAGTTACTGGACCAGGCTTGCAGCCTGTCCAGGTCTCTTTGTAGTCCTGCCTGATCCTCGACTGATTTGATTCTTCTCATTAACTTCACATCATCTGCAAACAGGGACACTTCTGAGTCTACCCCTTCCGTTATGTCATTCACATATACCAAAAACAGTACAGGTCCTAGGACTGACCCTTGTGGAACTCCACTCGTCACAGGTGCCCACTCTGACATCTCGTCACGTACCATGACTCGTTGTTGCCTCCCTGTCAGATATTCTCTGATCCATTGCAGTGCTTTTCCTGTTACGTGTGCCTGATCCTCTAGCTTTTGCATTAATCTCTTGTGAGGAACTGTGTCGAACGCCTTCTTGCAGTCCAAAAAAATGCAGTCTATCCACCCCTCTCTCTCGTGTCTTACTTCTGTTACCTTGTCATAAAACTCCAGTAGGTTTGTGACACAGGATTTTCCTTCCCTGAAACCGTGCTGGTTGTCGTTTATAAGCTTGTGTCTTTCTAGGTGCTCCACCACTCTCCTCCTGATGATCTTCTCCATGACTTTGCATACTATACACGTCAGTGACACAGGTCTGTAGTTTAATGCCTCATGTCTGTCTCCTTTCTTAAAAATTGGGACTACATTTGCCATCTTCCACGCCTCAGGTAGTTGCCCAGTTTCAATGGATGTGTTGAAGATTTGTGTTAGTGGCACACACAACATCTCTGCTCCCTCTCTAAGGACCCATGGAGAAATGTTGTCCAGTCCCACCGCTTTTGAGGTATCGAGTTCACATAGCAGCTTCTTCACCTCCTCCTCGGTTGTGTGTATTTCATCCAGCACTTGTTGGTATACCTCCCTATTCTGAATTCCTGGAGTCCTTCAAATACTTCTTTAAATCTCATGTTAAGCTCCTCACATACCTCTTGGTCGTTTATTGTGAACTCCCCACCTTCCTTTCTCAGCCTGATTACCTGGTCCTTGACTGTTGTTTTCCTCCTGATGTGGCTATACAACAGCTTCAGGTCAGACTTGACTTTTGATGCTATATCATTTTCATATTGTCGCTGAGCCTCCCTTCTTACCTGTGCATATTCGTTTCTGGCTCTTCGGCTAATCTCTTTATTTTCCTGGGTCCTTTGTCTTCTGTACTTTTTCCATTCTCTATTACACTTAGTTTTTGCCTCCCTACACCTCTGGGTGAAAAAAGGACTCGTTCTGGTTTTCCCATTACTTCTGTTTCCCTTGGGGACAAACCTCTCCTCTGCCTCTTTGCATTTGGTTGTCACATATTCCATCATTTCTTTTACTGGTTTTCCTGCCAATTCAATCTCCCACTGAACGTCTTGTAGGAAGTTCCTCATGCCTGTGTAGTCCCCCCTTTTGTAGTTTCGTTTATCCCTTCCTATTCCTGCTCCCCTCTCCACTTGTAGCTCAACTATATAATCAAAACACAGAACCAAATGATCACTAGCTCCAAGAGGCCTTTCATACGTGATATCCTCGATGTCCGAACTACTCAAGGTGAATACTAGGTCCAGTCTTGCTGGATCATCCCCACCTCTCTCTCTCTGGTAGTGTCTCTAACATGTTGATGCATGAGATTTTCCAGTACCACATCCATCATCTTGTCTCTCCATGATTCAGGACCCCCATGGGGTCCAGGTTTTCCCAATCAATCTCTTTGTGATTGAAATCACCCATAACTAGTAACTTTGCTCTCCCCATGTGGGCTCTTCTGGCTACCTCGGCTAGTGTGTCTACCATTGCTCTGTTGCTTTCGTCGTATTCTTCTCTTGGCCTCCTGCAGTTCTGTGGCGGGTTGTACATTACAGCAATTACCACCTTATGGCCCTCAAACTGAATTGTTCCTACTATGTAGTCCCTTTCACCCATTCCATCCATTCCTTCCACTTCCTCAAATCCCCACCTGTTCTTAATGAACAGTGCAACTCCTCCTACCCCTCTGCTCCCTCTATCTTTCCTGAGGATTTGATATCCGGGTGGAAAGATTGCATCTGTTATCATCCTGGTGAGTTTCGTTTCTGTGAGTGCTATTATGTCTGGGGATGTCTCCTTTATTCTTTCATGCCACTCCTCACATTTATTTGTTATACCATCTGCATTTGTATACCAAACCTTTAACTTCTTTTCTAAAACCGTAGTCTGGGGGGTATGTTGGGGTTGGGAAAGTAGGAGATCTGATGGGGAACTATGGGTGGTTGGTGTGAAGGTGGAGTTTGTAATGAGGTGGGTGGAATCATTGGGTATGGCCTGTGTGTTTTGGGTTAGGTTGTTTGGTTGCATTGGGGTTGTCCAGGTTGGGAAACATCTGAAGGTGGTTGTATTAGAGCTTTCCCCCTGAGTCTGGGTTCTCCTGTCCATCTCTCTTTCCTCCTTTTGTCTCTGTACCCTCTCTTTCAGTTTCTGTCTTTCTTCCCGTGTTCTGTCGCAGTCGAGATACACCCTCCGGTACTCTGACATATCCCTTAGTCTTGCTTTCTCCTGCAGGATCCTGTTTCGAGTCAATTCTGCTTTGAAAATTACTTTGACTGGCCGGATTCTTCCTCTTGCAAACCCCCCTATTCTCAGAAAATTTGCCAGCTGGGTCATGTCATCTTCTCCTATTGCTTTCATGATGTTTTCAATCGCATTTTTCTCCCCTTGTCTTCTTGCTTCATATGTTTCCCCTTCAGCTTCCTGGAGCCCATAGAAAAGACTGACTCTCTCTTTCAGTCTCCCACTGCCTATCCCTATGTAACCCCTGATTCGATTTAGTTGCCTCCATTGCAGCTTTCCTTTCTTCAATCTCTTCACTGTCTGTTATCCCTTGGCCCAGTGGCCTGTCGCTTTCCCTTCTTAACTTTCCCTGTGCACTGCTGTCATCTGTTAGGGCTTCTATGTATAGCTTAGCTCTCCCTTTTACTACACTCCCCTCGATTGTTCCTGATGTGATCCTCTCTTTCTCTCGGGCTCCACGATGGTCTGATATGGCCTCTGCATACAGTTTCACTCCGTTCTCTACAGTCCTCTTCTTTGTGACTGAGGTAGCAGTTTCTGATACCATGTCCACATTGCTTTTTAGTTCTTTAGGCTGTTTGAAATTTTTCAGTTCTTCTTCTAATCTCTGTATCTTAGCCTCTGCTGTTGTGACTTGCTTCTCCCACTTCCTGCTTTCTGCAGCTATCCTCTCCTCCATTATCTTGCTTTCTGCAGCTATCCTCTCCTCCATTATCTTGCTTTCTGCAGCTATCCTCTCCTCCATTATCTTGCTTTCTGCAGCTATCCTCTCCTCCATTTTCATGCTAAGCTCCTCTAGCTTCCTTCCCCACTCATGTTCCCTTTTCATAAGCTCTGCTGCCTAATCTTCCTTTGCAGACTCATCCTCCAGTCCCCTAGTTTTCCGTCCTGCTCTCTGGGACCCCATTTTTTATTTTTTATTTTTAAGATGCCGCAGAGTGAAAAACTATGTATTTCTGTGTGGTTGTTTTGTGGTGTGATTGCCTGAGTGTTTGTGTGGGGGTGGAGGGAGGGAGAGGAGAAACTGAAGACAGTGGGGAAATGGAAGAGAGGTGGGGAGGGGGAAAGAGGGGGGATTATGAGGAGAGAGTGAAGGAGGGAGAAGCAGAGGTGGAGAGAGAATGGGAGAGGGAGAGGGGGAGGAGGTGGGTGAGAGAGGGGGTTCAGGGAAGAGAGTGGGGGAGAGGTGGGGGGGAGGGAGCAGGGGGAAAGAGTGTATGTGGGCCTGTGTGTGTGTGTTAGTTTTGTGTGTGTTAGTTTTGTGTGTGTGTGTGTATTAGTTTTGTGTGTGTGTGTGTTAGTTTTTTTTTGTGTGTGTGTTAGTTTCGTGTGTGTGTATGTATGTGTGTGTGTGTGTATGTGTGTGTGTATGTATGGTTGTGTGTGTATATATGTTTGTGTGTGTATGTATGTGTGAATAGTAGTGGTGAAATTGTGTGTTATGGTGTATGGGTGTGTATTTGGAGTTTGCGAGTGACACGTCTGCAGTGCTTCTCTTCCTGGCCTGACCTGACACACCTGACCTACCAGTTAATGTGTGTGTGTGTGTGTGTGTGTGTGTGTGTGTGTGTGTGTGTGTGGTGTGTGGAACTATATGTGTGTGGATTTATTGTGTGAAAAGTAGTGGTGAAATTGTGTTATGGTGTATGAGTGGTATGTGAGGTCTGCGAGTAACACGTAGTCTACAGTGCTCCTCTACCTGGCCTGACCTGACACACCTGATCTACCAGTTAATGTATTCTATGATTCATCTGTCTGCTCGCCCTTTTCTACTAGAAATTACCTATTGCTATTTGTTACCGAGTACTTGATATACTATTCCTTATCTTACTATGAGAGTTGACCGTTCACAAACAGCTTAGGGGTTAGGTAATTGGAACTTACTCCCGACACCCCGAAAACCACGCATAGGTGAATACTTGCGATGCGATGCAGCTTGTCCAGCGTGTAGTATCCTGTAGATTGTCCAACTCGATGTGATGTTCTGGTGTATATCCACTTTCGTTTCTTGTCGATATATAATATAACCTATTCACTGTATTTCTTTCACTTGTCACATATTTATTTCACTTTATTATCCAGGGTGACACACGTGGCAACGTTGCCTGGAGCACACTAGGCCCACTGATCCCGCCACCAAATATTTATTTCTAGATAACTTATAAAATTATGTGTGTGTGTGTGTGTGTGTGTGTGTCTGTAACTATATGTGTGTGAATTTATTGTGTTAAAAGTACTGGCGAAATTGTGTGTTATGGTGTATGAGTGTGTATGTGGAGTCTGCGAGTAATGCGTCATCTACAGTGCTCCTCTACCTGGCCTGACCTGACTCACACCTGATCTACCAGTTAATGTATTCTGTGCTTCACCTGTCTGCTGGCCCTTTTCCACTAGAAATTACCAATTGCTACTTTTTACCGTGTACTTGATATCCTATTCCTTATCTTACTATGAGAGTTGACCGTTCACAAACAGCTTGGCGGTTAGGTAATTGGAACTCACACCCGACTCCCCGAAAACCACGCATAGGTGAGATACTTGCGATGCAGCCTGTACAGCCTGTAGTAGCCTGTAGATTGTCCAACTCGGTGCGATGACCTGGCGTATATCCACTTTCATTTCTTGTCGATATATAATATAACCTATTCACTGTAGTTCTTTCACTTGTCACATATTTATTTCACTTTATTATCTTGGGTGACACACATGGCAACGTCGCCTGGAGCACACTAGGCCTTCCCACTCTGACCCCGCCACCAGATATTACTTTCTAGTTCACTTATAAAATTGTGGCTCTCCCCACACTTATATGTCTCAGGGCAACTCGTAAATCACTTCAAGGGTTCTTCACAACCCTGACACACTTGACCCCTGCAGTACCCTTGGGTAGCCCTCAAAAACACATATTCGCGGAGCACTAAAGTTGTGACTCATGCACGCGGTGTCCCTACTGTGTGTGTGTGTGTGTGGGTGTGTACTCACCTAGTTGTGGTTGCAATGATCGAGTCATAGCTCCTGGCCCCACTTCTTCACTGGCCTCTACTGGGTCACACTCCTTGCGCCAGGAGCTTTATCATACCTCTTCTTAAAGCTATGTATGGCACCTGCCTACACTACATCGCTACCCAAACTATTCCACTTCCCGACCACTTTGTGACTGAAGAAATACTTCCTAACATCTCTGTGATTCATCTGAGTCTTCAACTTCCAACTGTGTCCCCTTGTTGCTGTGTCCCATCTCTAGAACATTCTGTCTTTGTCCACCTTGTCAATTCCTCTCAGTATCTTATATGTCGTTATCATGTCCCCCTATCTCTCCTGTCCTCCAGTGTTGACAGGTCGATTTCCCTTAACCTCTACTCGTAGGACATACCCCTTAGCTCTGGGACTAGTCTTGTTGCAAACCTTTGCACTTTCTCTAGCTTCTTTACGTGCTTGGCTAGGTGTGGGTTCCAAACTGGTGCTGCATACTCCAGTATGGGCCTAACGTGCACAGTGTACAGGGTCCTGAACGATTCTCTATTAAGATGTCGGAATGCTGTTCTTAGGTTTGCTAGGCGCCCATATGCTACAGCAGTTATTTGGTTGATGTGCGCCTCAGGAGATGTGCCTGGTATTATACTCACCACTTTATCTTTTTTCTTGATTGAGGTTTGTAGTCTCTGGCCCCCTAGACTACTCCGTCTGCAGTCTTCTTTGCCATTCCCCAATCTTCATAACTTTGCACTTGGTGGTGTGTGTGTACTCACCTAATTGTACTCACCTAATTGTGGTTGCAGGGGTCGAGACTCAGCTCCTGGCCCCGCCTCTTCGCTGTCTGCTACTGGGTCTCTGCTCTCCCTGCTCCATGAGCTTTATCATACCTTGTCTTAAAACTATGTATGGTTCCTGCCTCCACTATATCTTTCTCTAGTCCATTCCACTTCCTGACTACTCTGTGGCTGAAGAAATGTTTCCTGACATCCCTTTGACTCATCTGAGTCTTCAGCTTCCAGTTGTGTCCCCTTGTTTCTGTGTTCCCTCTCTGAAACAACCTGTCACTATCTACCTTGTCAATTCCCCGCAGTATTTTGTATGTGTGTGTGTGTGTGTGTGTGTGTGTGTGAGTGTGAGTGTGTGTGTGTGTGTGTGTGTGTTTGTATGTGTGTGTGTGTATGTGTACTCACCTATTTGTACTCACCTATTTGTGGTTGCAGGGGTCGAGTCATAGCTCCTGGCCCCGCCTCTTCACTGATTGCTACTAGGTCCTCTCTCTCCCTGCTCCATGAGCTTTATCAAACCTAGTCTTAAAACTATGTATGGTTCCTGCCTCCACTATGTCGCTTTCTAAGCTATTCCACTTCCTGACAACTCTATGACTGAAGAAATACTTCCTAACATCCCTTTGACTCATAGGAGTCTTCAACTTCCAATTGTGACCCCTTGTTTCTGTGTCCCCTCTCTGGAACATCTTGTCTCTGTCCACCTTATCTATTCCTCGCAGTATTTTATATGTCGTTATCATGTCTCCCCTAACCCTCCTGTCCTCTAGTGTCGTCAGGCCGATTTCCCTTAACCTTTCTTTGTAGGACAATCCCCTTAGCTCTGGGACTAGTCTTGTTGCAAACCTTTGCACTTTCTCTAATTTCTTGACGTGCTTGACCAGGTGTGGGTTCCAAACTGGTGCTGCATACTCCAGTATGGGCCTGACGTATATGGTATACAGAGTCTTGAATGATTCCTTAGTGAGGTATTGGAACGCTATTCTTAGGTTTGCCAGCCGCCCGTATGCTGCAGCAGTTATCTGATTGATGTGTGCCTCAGGAGATGTGCTCGGTATTATACTCACCACAAGATCTTTTTCTTTGAGTGAGGTTTGCAGTCTTTGGCCACCTAGACTATACTCTGTCTGCGGTCTTCTTTGCCCTTCCCCGATATTCATGACTTTACATTTGGCAGGGTTAAATTCAAGGAGCCACTTACTGGACCAGGCTTGCAGCCTGTCCAGGTCTCTTTGTAGTCCTGCCTGATCCTCGATTGATTTGATTCTTCTCATTAACTTCACATCATCTGCAAATAGTGACACTTCTGAGTCTACCCTTCCGTTATGTCATTCACATATACCAAAACAGTACAGGTCCTAGGACTGACCCTTGTGGAACTCCACTCGTCACAGGTGCCCACTCTGACATCTCGTCACGTACCATGACTCGTTGTTGCCTCCCTGTCAGATATTCTCTGATCCATTGCAGTGCTTTTCCTGTTACGTGTGCCTGATCCTCTAGCTTTTGCATTAATCTCTTGTGAGGAACTGTGTCGAACGCCTTCTTGCAGTCCAAAAATGCAGTCTATCCACCCTCTCTCTCGTGTCTTACTTCTGTTACCTTGTCATAAAACTCCAGTAGGTTTGTGACACAGGATTTTCCTTCCCTGAAACCGTGCTGGTTGTCGTTTATAAGCTTGTGTCTTTCTAGGTGCTCCACCACTCTCCTCCTGATGATCTTCTCCATGACTTTGCATACTATACACGTCAGTGACACAGGTCTGTAGTTTAATGCCTCGTGTCTGTCTCCTTTCTTAAAAATTGGGACTACATTTGCCATCTTCCACGCCTCAGGTAGTTGCCCAGTTTCAATGGATGTGTTGAAGATTTGTGTTAGTGGCACACACAACATCTCTGCTCCCTCTCTAAGGACCCACGGAGAAATGTTGTCCGGTCCCACCGCTTTTGAGGTATCAAGTTCACATAGCAGCTTCTTCACCTCCTCCTCGGTTGTGTGTATTTCATCCAGCACTTGTTGGTGTACCTCCCTATTCTGAATTCCTGGAGTCCTTCCTGTCTCCTGTGTAAATACTTCTTTAAATCTCATGTTGAGCTCCTCACATACCTCTTGGTCGTTTATTGTGAACTCCCACCTTCCTTTCTCAGCCTGATTACCTGGTCCTTGACTGTTGTTTTCCTCCTGATGTGGCTATACAACAGCTTCGGGTCAGACTTGACTTTTGATGCTATATCATTTTCATATTGTCGCTGAGCCTCCCTTCTTACCTGTGCATATTCGTTTCTGGCTCTTCGGCTAATCTCTTTATTTTCCTGGGTCCTTTGTCTTCTGTACTTTTTCCATTCTCTATTACACTTACTTTTGCCTCCCTACACCTCTGGCTGAACCAAGGACTCGTTCTGGTCTTCCCATTACTTCTGATTCCCTTGGGGACAAACCTCTCCTCTGCCTCTTTGCATTTGGTTGTCACATATTCCATCATTTCTTTTACTGGTTTTCCTGCCAATTCTCTCTCCCACTGAACGTCTTGTAGGAAGTTCCTCATGCCTGTGTAGTCCCCCCTTTTGTAGTTTCGTTTCTCCCGTCCTATTCCTGCTCCCTTCTCCACTTGTAGCTCAACTATATAATCAAAACACAGAACCAAATGATCACTAGCTCCAAGGGGCCTTTCATATGTGATATCCTCGATGTCCGAACTACTCAAGGTGAATACTAGGTCCAGTCTTGCTGGATCATCCCCACCTCTCTCTCTGGTAGTGTCTCTAACATGTTGATGCATGAGGTTTTCCAGTACCACATCCATCATCTTGGCTCTCCATGATTCAGGACCCCCATGGGGCTCTAGGTTTTCCCAATCAATCTCTTTGTGATTGAAATCACCCATAACTAGTAACTTTGCTCTCCCCATGTGGGCTCTTCTGGCTACCTCGGCTAGTGTGTCTACCATTGCTCTGTTGCTCGTCATATTCTTCTCTTGGCCTCCTGCAGTTCTGTGGCGGGTTGTACATTACGTTTGCGGTGTGTGGTATGTAAGCATGTGTCTGTGTGTTTTGTGTGTGTGTGTGTGTGTGTGTGTGTGTGTGTGTGTGTGTGTGTGTGTGTTAGTTACCATTTTCTCATAGGCACATGTCAATTAGACACTAGGCCTGTTGTATGTGTGTGTGTGTGTGTGTGTGTGTGTGTGTGTGTGTGTGTAAGGAAACACTTCGAAATGTTTCTGCCCCACCGGGAATTGAACCCGGCCCCTCCGTGCGTGAAGCGAGAGCTTTACCCACTAGGCCACCGGGGGCGTGTGTGTGTGTACTCACCTATTTGTGGTTGCAGGGGTCGAGTCATAGCTCCTGGCCCTGCCTCTTCACTGATTGCTACTAGGTCCTCTCTCTCCCAGCTCCATGAGCTTTATCAAACCTTGTTTTAACCCTTAAACTGTCCACACGTAGATATACGTTCACTCGCAAAAGTGACCGAACGTATATCTACGTTTTATTTTACATTCGTTCAAATTTAGTGCAATAGGCCTGAGTCACCTAGACATGAGAGAATGGGTCTGCGCCTCAGTGTGAGCAGTATG
>WNWK01019827.1:0-37001 GCA_009830355.1 Cherax destructor | reverse complement strand
TTCCCTGAAACCCGTGCTGTCTGGCGTTGATTAACCTGTTCTGCCCAGATGCCCCAAACCATTTTTTTCTGATGATTTTCTCAAGACTTTGCCCCAAAATACATGTAAGGAAAACCCCCCCGTATTTTAAAAGGCCCTTTTCTGTCCCCTTTTTAAAAAGGGAGGGGGACACGTTTTTTTCCATATCCAGGTACCCTGCCCTTTAAGGGATGTGTTAAAAATTTTGGGGAAGGTCCCCTCGGGGGAAACCCCGCCCTTCCCAAAGGCCCCATGGTGAGATTTGCCCGGGGCCCCAATTCCCCTTTAAAGGTATAAAGGTCACTAAAGAACTCCCTTACCTCCCCCCAGATGTGGAACCCCAGCCTGGATCCCCCCCCCGGGTGATGCCCCCCGCCCTGTCTAAACTGCCCCCTTCCCCTCCATTGTGAATATTTCCCCAAAACCCTGGGGTTGAGCTCCTAAATACCTTTTGATCTTATTTTGGATTTCCCCCTCTTCCCCCCAAGCCTTATCCCCCTGTTTTTTTTTACTGTTGCCTTCCTTCGATGTGGCTGTACATCAGTTTCGGGTCAGACTTGACTTTCGATGCTATGTCTTTTTTGACTTTTTCTGGGCCCCCCTCCGACCTGTGCATCCCTGTTTCTGCTCTTGACTAATTTCCTTGTTTGCTTGGGTTTTTTTCCCTTCTGTTCCCTTCCATTTTGGCATTTGGGAGTTTTTGCCCCCTTACATTTTTTAAACCCGGGTCTTTTTGTCTTCCCAGGGGTCGGGCAGTGCCTGTTTTACAAGATTTCTTTTTCCCACTTTCCCTTTTGATTTTTGGCCCCAAAGCTCCAAGCACTTTTTCAACAGGAAATTTTTTGGTTTCTCCTCCGTTAGCCTCTGGTTTTCCCCTTCTAAGATCTGGATTTTGGCCTTTGTTTTTTTTGATTTTTTCATTTCCCATTTTTTTTTTTTCCCCTCACTTCCTCTCCTTTCCCCGCAGATCACCAAATTTTCCCCCCCTTTTCCTTCCCCTTTATTGAGCCCCTCCCCCCCGGGCCCCCCCCGGACCCAACCATCTTTTCCCTTGGACATCCCCCCTGAGGAAAAAACCCCGATGTGCCCTTATAGATGTAGTGAGAGGTCGGGAAGGGGGGAGAAAGGAGAGGGAAAGGGGGAGGGGGGGGGTTGTATGGCGGGTATTTTCGGGAAAGGGGGGAAAGTTTGGAGGTGGTGTTGGTAGGGGGAAAGGGAAAGGGAAAGGGGGGGAGGGAGAGAGGAGGGAGGGGAAAAGGATATTGAGAGAAAAGGGGGGTGAAAGGAGAGAGACAGGGGGAAGGGGGGGAGGGGGAAAAACAGGTGAAGGGGGGAGGGGGGGAGGAGAGGGAGGGGGGTGGGGGGGAAAGGAGGGAGGAGGAAGGAGGAAGGAGGGAATGGGGGGAAAAGGGAGGGAGAGAGGGGGGGAAGGGGGGTGGGGGAATTAAATTTTAGTCCAAAGGGGTGGGGTTGTTGGGGGGAGCCCAAGGGGGGCCCGGTTAAAGATTTGAGGTGTGTTCTTGACTGTTCCCTTTTTTGCCTGAGATTTCAAAAATTTTTTAATACTACCAATTTATGTAAATTTTCTAGCCCAATTCAAAAAAAATACTACTAGCTAACTAAGACAACCCCAAGTGTTATTTGTGTGTGTGTTTTTATACAGCTGACTTACCGGCATGCCTCTTCCACCATTTAATTTTCTTCCTACTTTTTACTAATTCACAAAAATACTATTATTATATCGTAATAATATTTTTTAAAAAAAGAAAACTGTATAATATACTACACCTATACCTCATAATTCAAGTGTATGTGTGTGTGTCTTGTATGCATGTTTCATTTGTTTGGTAGCGCCAAAACCCTCTTTCCTACTCCTAACATTTTCCTACCTATGAATTACGTATGATATTATCTCTCCAGGCGGGTTCCCCCAAGCTGTCAGCATATCGGGGCCAAAGACCTGTGAAACTACAACGGGTTTTTTTATTACGCCTTCCTGTGGTTGTACTGTTGTTCAGGAGTCTCCTCTGGTGGCACCCTTTGGGTTTTTTTGCCTCTTCTTTTCTTTCTGTTGGACTCACTGTATAAATCACCTTTCCTCACTGTTTCCCTGGGCCCGCTGGCTCTAAAAATAAAAAATCTTCAAACTCGAACACCTGTACGTCAGGCCCTTTGGGTATCAGCACCATTTGGAACCCAAAACTGGTCAAATCTTCAAAAAAAGAGAAAGTGAAAAAGGTTGCAGCAAGACTAGTCCCGAGCTGATTGTCCGAAGAAAGTTGGTAAATCCCACGACACTGGAGGACAAAGGGTCGGGAGCATGTCATACAAAATGGGGGTTGACAAGGTGGACAGGACGGATTTTCCCAGATGGGACACAGAAACAAGGGGCCCTTGTAGCTGAAGACTCAGATGGTAAAGGGGGTGTTGGGGAATATTTCTTTAATCTAAATTTTGGGGTGGAATGCCTAGAAAGTGATGGGGCGGGGAACCTACATGTTTTAAGGGGTTTTAAAAACTCATGGAGCAGGGGGAGAGGACCTAGTAGCAATCAGTGAAGGGAGGGGCCAGGAGCTATGTTCGCCCTGCAACCACAAATGTTTAGTACACACATACACACAAGGTAGTCTTGCAGAATGGTTTGTAATATCCAGTTGGATAAAATCCCAAAACTTTAAAAAGGTGTCTTACTCATCAACTTTTTTTTTATTTTTTTTTGGGCATAATCTTACATTGTTGTTTGGTTGGGAGGCCTTTTTTTGGGGCACTGTGAAAGTTTTTTCCCAGTCTGACTCACTCTGCATCAAACACATTCACCCCGGGGGCCCCTGAGACTCGGGGGCGGCCCCGGGCCCCAGCACCAGCCCTTCCCCCCCTTCACCTCCCCAGCCTGGGCCCCAGCCTCCCGGCTGCCCCCCGCCCCCTGAAGAAGTTAAAACCAACCCCCACTGAAGAAAAAGGGGAAAACTGAAAAACCCACTACAAGAACAAGGTAAAACTGTAACCTCACTACTAAAAAAAAGGTTAAAACTGAAAACCCCCATTCCCCGAAGAAAAAGGGGCAATCTGTCCTCCTCAAAGGGGAAAAAGGGAAAATTTTCCTCACTCTGAAGAAAAGGTCAAACTGAACCCCCTACTGAAGAACAAGATCAAGTTTTAAAATCACTACTGAAGAAAAAAGGGGGAAGCTGTAACCTCACTACTGAAGAACGGGGAAGCTGAAAAATCACTACTGAAGAACAAGGTAAAAGCTGCAACCTCACTCTGAAAAAAGGTCAAGCTGAAAAAAATTTTTTAAGAAAAAAGGTCAAGGGGTGAACCCCCACTACTAAAAAAAAAGGGGGACTGTAACCCCCACTGAAAAAAGGTCAAAACGGGCCCCCACTCTAAAAAAAAAGGGTTTCCTTCCCCTCTAAAAAAAAGGGGCAATCTGAACCTCACTTCAAAAACAAGGTCAAACTGTAACCTCACTACTGAAGAACAAGGTCAAACTGTAACCTCACTACTGAAGAACAAGGTTAAGCTGTAACCTCACTTCTGAAGAACAAGGTCAAGCTGTTTCCTCACTACTGAAGAACAAGGTCAAGCTGTAACCTCATTTCTGAAGAACAAGGTCAAGCTGTAACCTCACTACTAAAGAACAAAGTCAAACTGTAACCTCACTACTGAAGAACAAGGTCAAGCTGTAACCTCACTTCTGAAGAACAAGGTCAAGCTGTAACCTCACTACTGAAGAACAAGGTCAAGCTGTAACCTCACTACTGAAGAACAAGGTCAAGCTGTAACCTCACTACTGAAGAACAAGGTCAAGCTGTAACCTCACTACTGAAGAACAAGGTCAAGCTATAACCTCACTACTGAAGAACAAGGTCAAACCGTAACCTCACTACTGAAGAACAAGGTCAATCTGTAACCTTACTACTGAAGAACAAGGTCAAGCTGTAACCTCACTTCTGAAGAACAAGGTCAATCTGTAACCTCACTAGTAAAGAACAAGGTCAAACTGTAACCTCACTACTAAAGAACAAGGTCAAACTGTAACCTCACTACTGAAGAACAAGGTCAAACTGTAACCTCACTACTGAAGAACAAGGTCAAACTGTAACCTCACTACTGAAGAACAAGGTCAAACTGTAACTTCACTACTGAAGAACAAGGTCACACTGTAACCTCACTACTGAAGAACAAGGTCACACTGTAACCTCACTACTGAATAACAAGGTCACACTATACTGAGCGTTTGATACGAGGATCAAGATGGGGAACTCTTACATAATGTTAGGTAAATGGACACATATGCAACTAATGTGACATTTTATAGTCCGTGGTTCGATCCCCGGTACGAGTGGAAATATTGGGCGTGTTTCCTTACACCTACTGTCCCTGTTCACCTAGTAGTAAGTAGGCATCTGGGTGTTAGTCCACTGGTTTGGGTAGCATCCTGGGGACAGGATTTTCTGTATAGTATGTCATTGAGGTCAGTTAGGTCTGTATAAGTTGTATCATGTGCTTGTAGAAATAAATAAAATATTACATACTGACCAACAATGAAGTCGTACTGAGGCAAGAGGTGAGCAGAGTCGTCATAGTTAGCGTCGTCGATATTGCCCTTTAGCATGAAGAGCACTAACAGCCTGACCAGGGCCTGAGGGATGGCCAGGGTGGCACGCCCGAGCATCCTGCTTCACTCTGCACACTTCTTATATGAAGATACAACCACCTCAAGAGTCTGCAAGGTGAAAAACAACATACGTTTACCTTCTGTTAGTAAGTGTAAGTGTCACGTGGCTTGGTTGGTAACGCTCTTGCCAGGCACACTGAGTGTCCGTGGTTCGGTCCTTGACATAGGAGGAAATGCTGGGCTAACCCTCCGGGTTAAAAATCCAAGTTTATCATATGGAAAAAATTAAACCCAATGGGGGTTGGGGGTTACATAACGCCGCAAAATTCTCGATTTCCGTTATTTAAGTTAGATTTAGTTAGGTTAGATCGTCTGCCAATAAAAAATAATTATTTATATCATTCTACAACATCAATTAAGGAAATGTAAGATAAAGGCCATGAAAATTGCTTGACACGCAATCACACATGGGAAGCCACCCAGCACAGTAGAGCCATTTATGTCAGAGAATCACTGTTTAAGTAAGTAAGTTTATTCAGGTATACACAAATACAAAAACATAGATTATCATACATAGCAACATATGTGTAGAGAACCTAGGATAACCCAAAAAAGTCAGACAGAGTGACTTATTTCCATTGGGGTTCATTTAATACCTTAATATTATACACTGTAGGAGATATATGTTATTATACTATAAAGGATATATACTAGGAATAAGGTAAAAAGAGTTATTTACATTTACATGTATATTAACTAAAAAAATAAAAAATTATTCTCCTCCCTTTCTGTCGCTACAATCATTAGGTACCTCTTGGCTCTCTTCTTGAACTGGTTCATGCTATGACTGGCTTTGACATGTGCAGGCAGTCTGTTCCATTCCATTATTGCTGTACAATAAAAGGTGTTTGAAGCCTGGCCACTGACTGTGGGTACTACAAAGTTGTGCTCTCTCCCCCTAGTACTATGATTGCTTAGGTTCCCAGCCTTGACAAAATTAGCAGCTAGATATTCTGGACACTGTGAGCAATTTTATAGACTTTATTTAACTTCAGTTGTTTTACTCTGTCTTCAATATTCAGCATATCCAATTGTTGTAATTCATCCTGGCCTACATGTTCTCTTGGACCCAGGTCCATTATGAATCTTACCATACAAGAGGGTGTTCCTAAACCACGACAGAACAAGAATAGAACGACAGCAGCTAAGGGAGAAGATACAGAAACGAAAGGGGCTAGAAAGCGAGACAAGGACAGAGTCAGCAGAGGATAACACGAGCCAGGCAGATCAACAAGCAAAAGCACACGCAGAACCACCATCAGAACCCCACAGCCAAACACACTATCCCAACACAAACCACAATCCAAGCTTACAGCCCCCTCCCCACAATATGCTGCAGAATCCCACAGCACACTACCAGGCCACCAACCCCCACAGACCCCCCAGAACACAGTGCTGGAGAGGAAACTGAAGGCATGGTATACCAGCTCTGATGGAATAACAAACAAGTGGGAGGAGTGACATGAAAGAACAGCAGGAGACCAAGGCAAGAGCATGATGAGAGTAACAGATCGATGGCTAACACTGGCTGAAGTGGCCAGAAGGGCTCATGCGAACAGGGCAAAGCTACTGATTGTGGGTGATTTCAATCACAGAGAAATTGACTGGGAGAACTTGGAGCCACATAGGGGCCCAGAAATATGGAGGGCTAAGATGATGGAGGTGGTACTGGAAAACCTCATATACCAACACGTAAAGGACACTACAAGAGAGAGAGAAGATGAACCAGAAAGACTGGACCTAGTATTCACCTTGAGTAGTGCATATATTGAGGACATTACATATGAAAGACCCCTCAGGGCTAGTGACCACGTGGTTCTGAGCTTCGAATACATAGTAGAATTACAAGTGGAGATGGAAGCAGGAAGGGCAGGATGAACGAAGCCAAATTACAAAAGAGGGGACTAGAGATGCTTGAAGAATTTCCTGCACTAGGTTCAGTGGAACAGAGTACTGGCAGGGAAGTCAGTAAATGAGATGATGGAATATGTGACATCAATATGCAAGGAAGCTGAGGAGAGCTTTGTACCCAAAGGTAACAGAAATAACAAGAAGGCGCCCGAAGCTGTTGTACAGCCACATCAGGAGAAAAACAATAGTAAAGGACCAGGTAATCAGGCTGAGGAAGGAAGGGGAAGGTCACAAGAAACTACCGTGAAGTATGTGAGGAGATCAACATAAGATTCAAAGAAGTGTTCACAGAGGAGACAGAACGGACTCTGGAAAGACAGAGGTGAGGTACTCCATCAATACATAGAACCGAGGAGGAAGTGAAGAGGCTGCTAAGCGAGTTAGATACCTCGAAGGCGATGAGGCGGATAACATCTCTCTATGGGTCCTGAGAGAGGGAGCAAAGACGCTATGTGTGACACTAACAACAATCTTCAACACATTTATTGAAACAGGGCGACTACCTGAAATATGGAAGACAGCAGATGTAGTTCCAATTGTTAAAAAAGGAGAGAGACGCAAGCACTAAACTACAGACCAGTGTCACTGACATGTATAGTATGCAAAATCATGGAGAACATTGTCAGCAGAAGAGTGGTGGAGTACCTAGAAAGACAGCCAGCACGGTTTCTAGGACGGAAAATAATGTGTCACAAACTTATTGGAATTCTATGACAGGATGACAGAAGTAAGACAAGAGAGAGAGGGGTGGGAAGATTGTGGTTTTTTTTTTAACTGTAAGAAGGCTTTTGACACAGTACACACAAGAGATTTGTGCAAAAGCTGGAGGACTAAGCAGGTATAACAATGGAAAAGGGAATAACTGTCGAGAAGACATCAGCGAGTCATGGTACGTGACGAGGTGTCAGAGTGGGCGCCTGTGACGAGCGATGTTTCACAGGGGTCAGTTCTAGGACCGGTGCTGTTTTTTTTATATGTGAACGATTTGTCGGAAGGAATACTCAGAAGTGTCCCTGTTTGCAGATGATGTGAAATTAATGAGAAGAATTCGATAGAATGAAGACCAGGAAGAACTACAAAGGGATCTGGACAGGCTGCAGTGCTGGTGCAGAGTTCAACCCCACCAAGTGCAAAGTCATGAGGATTCGGAAGGACACAGAAGACCGCAGATGGAGTACAGTCTAGGGGGCCAGAGACTACAAACTTCCCTCAGGCGCACATTTTCCAAATAACTGCTGCAGCATATGGGTGACTAACAAACCTAAAAATAGCATTCCGATACCTCAGTAAGGAATCGTTGAAGACTCTGTACACTGTGTATGTCAGGCCCATACTGAAGTATGCAACACCAGTTTGGAACCCACACCTGGTCAAGCACATCAAGAAATTAGAAATTAGAGGTTTGTATCAAGACTGGTCCCGGAGCTAAGGGGAAATGTTCTACGAAGAAAGGTTAAAGGAAATCGGCCTGACGACACACGAGAACAGGAGGGTTAGTGGAAATAAATGGTATAAAATATCGACGCAATGGAAAAATAAACACATAAGCAGTATAATGTGTTCCTTTATTGACAACGTTTCGCCCACGCAGTGGGCTTTATCGAGTCACAAACAGATCTACCTGGATAAAAGATACATGAGTATTTATAGGATTTAGTCAGGTGGAGAATGCTGGGTCAGGTGGAGAATGCTGCATGTGACAGTCTTCAAAGTAGTGTGACAGTTTAAAACCTTGGGTAACTTAAAAAGAGATTGGACAAGTATATTGGTAGACCTTCTGCAGTGTTCCATTCTTGAGTTCTATGTGGGATAGCGATGAAGAAGTTTCTTGGCAATAGGTTCAGCTATGTTGTAGAAGCCGTTGTTCTGGTTGAAGTTGTTGGATATACAGATAAGTGATGATTCCAGGATTCTTCGGTATTGAGTGTTGTCTTCTCTGACGATGAGTCTTGTGTTTCTGTAGTTGATTAAATGGTTGTGTGAATATCGGTGTTGAACACAGGCATTCCTTGGGTCGTCAGATCTGCCTGCGTACTGGTGTTCTGAAATACGTGTTTGGAGGTCTCTGGATGTTTCGCCGACGTATAATTTGCTGCAGTCATTACAAGGGATTGTGTATACCCCTGCAGTGGATTGAAGCGTGTCCTGTCTGTTACTGATAATGTCCTTGATGGTGGTGGATGTGGAGGTAGATACTTGGAACGAGGTATTGGAAAAAATGTTGGAAACGTGTTTGGCAATGGAGTTGGTGGGGAGGACTATGTATCTCTTCTCAGCAGTGTCTTCTCTGGGTGTGTTGAAGATGTTTAATGCCCGTCGTCTGCAGTCTCTAATGAAGTGATGAGGATAGTGAAGTTTGGAAAAAACTTGTTCAATAAGGGAGCATTCTTCCTCAAGGAACTCACTGCTGCAGATTCTGAGTGCGCGCAGGAAAAAGCCATAATTACACCACGTTTTAAACTATCACACTACTTTGAAGACTGTCACATGCAGCATTCTCCACCTGACCCAGCATTGTCCACCTGACTCAGGATTCTCCACCTGACTCAGCATTCTCCACCTGACCCAGCATTGTCCACCTGACTCAGCATTCTCCACCTGACTCAGCATTCTCCACCTGACTCAGCATTCTCCACCTGACTCAGCATTCTCCACCTGACTCAGCATTCTCCACCTGACTCAGCATTCTCCACCTGACTCAGCATTCTCCACCTGACCCAGCATTCTCCACCTGACCCAGCATTCTCCACCTGACTCAGCATTCTCCACCTGACCCAGCATTCTCCACCTGACTCAGCATTCTCCACCTGACTCAGCATTCTCCACCTGACTCAGCATTCTCCACCTGACTCAGCATTCTCCACCTGACCCAGCATTCTCCACCTGACTCAGCATTCTCCACCTGACCCACCATTCTCCACCTGACTCAGCATTTTCCACCTGACCCAGCATTCTCCACCTGACTAAATCCTATAAATACTCATGTATCTTGTATCCAGGTAGATTTGTTTGTGACTCGATAAAGCCCACTGCGTGGCGAAACGTTGTCAATAAAGAATCACATTATACTGCTTAGGAGGGTTAGTGGAGACATGATTACCACATATAAAATACTGAAAGGAATCGACAAGGTTGACAGAGACAGGATGTTCGAGAGATGGGACACAGAAACAAGGGGTCACAATTGGAAGTTGAAGATTCGTTTGAGTCAAAGGGATGTTAGGAATTATTTCTTCAGTCATAGAGCTGTTAGGAATGGAATGGTCTGAAAAGTGATGTAGTGGCGACAGTTTTAAGACGAGGATTGATCAAATCATGGAGCAGAAAGAGAGAGGTCCTAGTAGCGACATTTGAAGAGACGTGGCCATTAGCTATGACTTGACCCCTGCAACCACAAATAGGTGAGTACAAATATGTGAGTACACACACACACAGCTTGCACACATGTCTCATGTATTCAATATACACTGGGGTGTGTACCTGAAGAGCTGAGTTGTAGCCGACTTAAAACCTGTTTATTGCGTGAAGGTCACCGATGATTATATATTTGCATTAAGAAACCAGCCATGTACATTACACAAATATAAATTCCAACCAAAAATGTTCACATAACAGAAGGTCACGTAACAGAAGGTCACCTAACAGAAGGTCACCTAACAGAAGGTCACGTAACAGAAGGTCACGTAACAGAAGGTCACCTAACAAAAGGTCACCTAACAGAAGGTCACCTAACAGAAGGTCACCTAACAGAAGGTGTCACACCTAACAGAAAGTAGTCACACACACAACACAGGCCAAGTGTCTATCAACAAGTGCCATAACATACCTGGCACTAACATTAACCTTCGCCGCCTCTACATTCACTATAATTGTGTTACCAAGGTTGTCAGCAGTCCAAAAACTCGACTACCTCACTGTCTGCATAGTTTGTCAAGTTATTATTATTATTAATATTTTGAATACATATATATATATATATATATATATATATATATATATATATATATATATATATATATATATATATATATATATATATATATATATTTTTTTTTTTTTTTTTTTTAACAAGTCGGCCGGCTCCCACCGAGGCAGGGTGACCCAAAAGAAAGAAAATCCCAAAAAGAAAATACTTTCATCATCATTCAACACTTTCACCACAATCATACATAATCACTGTCTTTGCAGAGGCGCTCAGATACGACAGCTGAGAATTGTCCCTCCCAGCTGTCACTATCCCAGACCCCTCCTTTAAAGTTACCCTGCTCACACTCCAACAGCTCGTCAGGTCCCAAAACCATTCGTCTCCATTCACTCCTATCTAACACGCTCACACATGCTTGCTGGAAGTCCAAGCCCTCGCCCACAAAACCTCTTTACCCCTCCCTCCAACCTTTTCTAGGACGACCCCTACCCCGCTTTCCTTCCCTACAGATTTATACGCTCTCCAAGTAATTCTACTTTGATCCATTCTGTCTAAATGACCAAACCACCTCAACAACCCCTCTTCAGCCCTCTGACAAATACTTTTAGTAACTCCACACCTTCTCCTAATTTCCACATTCCGAATTTTCTGCATAATATTTACACCACACATTGGCCTTAGACAGGACATCTCCACTGCCTCCAGCCTCCTCCTCGCTGCAGCATTTGCAACCCATGCTTCACACCCATATAAGAGTGTTGGTACCACTATACTTTCGTACATTCCCTTCTTTGCCTCCATGGATAACGTTTTTGTCTCCACAGATACCTCAACGCACAACTCACCTTTTTTTCTTCATCAATTCTATGGTTAACCTCATCCTTCATAAACCCATCCGTTGACACGTCAACTCCCAAATATCTGAAAACATTTACTTCTTCCATAATCCCTCTCTTCAATGTGATATCCAATTTTTCTTTATTTAAATCGTTTGCTACCCTCATCACCTTACTCTTATCTATGTTCACTTTTAACTTTCTACCTTTACACACCCTCCCAAACTCGTCCACTAACCTTGCAACTTTTCTTTAGAATCTCCCATAAGCACAGTATCATCAGCAAAAAGTAACTGTGTCAACTCCCATTTTGCATTTAATTCTCCATAATTTAATCCCACCCCTCTCCCCAACACTCTAGCATTTACTTTTTACAACCCCATCTATAAATATATTAAACAACCATGGTGACATTACACATCCTTGTCTAAGACCTACTTTACCGGGAAGTAATCTCCTCTCTCCTACACACCCTATATATATATATATATATATATATATATATATATATATATATATATATATATATATATATATATATATATATATATATTATATAAAAAAAAATTGGATATCACATTGGAGAGGGATTATGAAGAAGTAAATGTTTTCAGATATTTGGGAGTTGACGTGTCAGCGGATGGGTTTATGAAGGATGAGGTTAACCATAGAACTGATGAAGGAAAAAAGGTGAGTGGTGCGTTGAGGTATCTGTGGAGACAAAAACGTTATATATATATATATATATATATATATATATATATATATATATATATATATATATATATATATATATATACACAGTAGACAGTCGTTTAACACTGTTTAGTCTTGCACATTTTGTTATAGCACGATTGAAGAATTGCTGCATATTTTGTTTAACAATTCGTAAAATTGTTTAACACGGTTGCGGGAGGGGGGGGGGATTTTGAGCCTCAAGCCTTCAGTTGGGTTCATAGACGACAATACTCGGGAGTTCGCTGTGTTTATTTACATACATATTTTCTTATTTTCATTGTCATTTGTTAAATCTGCCAAGCCATCATGGCACCCAGTAAGCATACAAGTGTTCCCGCAAGTGACAAGAAAATGTTCGTACAATTATAAAGAACGAGGCGGATATACGACCTTGTGTACTGAATAACCCAAAATGTCACGCAAAGACTGACACACACATGACAAAAGACAAAGAAAGGTGCACCATTTAATTTCCTCTTAATTATGGTAAAGAACTTACAGTTGTTTAAAGCAGTGTGTGATCAGGAAGGAAGGCCTGAAAAAGAGTGTGTGTTTAGCATAGAATGGTTCCACAACTTTAAGTTGCATAATAAGTTACATAATATTAAGTTTTCTGGTGAAAGTGCTTCAGCTGATCATACAGCAGCAAGTAATTTCCCTGCTGAATTGCAGGAAATTATTTCTAAGGTTGTTATGAGCCACATCAAGTGTTTAATGCTGACGAGACAAGTGTTTTTTGGGAAAAAAGGCCAACAAGAACTTATATCAGTCAGCAAGAGAAAAGTGCACCAGGCTTCACCTTGCTCCTTTGCGGTAATGCGTCAGGTGATTTGAAGTATAAGCCCATGGTTATTTACCGCTCTAAGACTCCTCGTCCTTTGAGAGGTGTGGATAAAAACACCTTACCAGTAATTTGGAAGTCAAACCAGTCAGCATGGATGACAGAGGAAATATTTATTGACTGGTTTAAGCATCACTTTATTCCTGAAGTCAAGTTTTACCTGCACAGCAAGAACCTTGCATTCAAGGCTCTCTTCATTCTTGATAATTCCCATACTCATCCACAAGCTTTGCTGGATGTGACCCCACATGTAAAAGTTGTATTTTTACCTCCAAATACAACATCTCTAATACAACCACTGGACCGGGGAGTTATTAAGTCATTCAAGTGTAACTTCACAAAAAAAGTCTTGAAAAAACTAGTTGCATCAATGGACTCTGACTCCAACCTGGCAGTACCAACCTGGCAGTACCAACCTGGCAGTACCAACCTGGCAGTACCAACCTGGCAGTACCAACCTGGCAGTACCAACCTGGCAGTACCAACCTGGCAGTACCAACCTGGCAGTACCAACCTGGCAGTACCAACCTGGCAGTACCAACCTGGCAGTACCAACCTGGCAGTACCAACCTGGCAGTACCAACCTGGCAGTACCAACCTGGCAGTACCAACCTGGCAGTACCAACCTGGCAGTACCAACCTGGCAGTACCAACCTGGCATTACCAAGCTTCTGGAATAAATTTGACATTGCAGATGGCCTTCTGTAGTTAATTCTTTCAGTGGTTTTCCCGTTGCTTGAGAGTCAGGTTCAGGAAATTGTTCAGCTGGCGAGGAGATTACCAGGTGATGGTTTTGAAGATGTGAATGAACTCTTAGAAGATGGTGATGATGAAGACAGGAGTCCAGAGAAAAGGTTGGCAGAGTTCGATGGACATATACAAGGGAGCCACAAACCAGAAGATGAAGAAGAACCTGAAGAAAAACAGTTAACATTGCAGCAGTTACGTGAGCAGTTCCATGTTGCTGCTAAACTAGCAGAATTTTCACTGAAGACGACCCTGACAAATCTAGAAGCAGGGCTTTGAAACTTGGTCTAGACCAGCTGATGATGCCTTACTGTCAGCTGTATAATGTACAGCAGGGTAAAAGAGCCCAGAGATCCATTACAGAATTTATGCACACTGCAATACAACCATCGACTTCAGTACCAGAACCTCTACCATCCACTTCTACCGACAACCAACAACCATCCACCTCAACCCAGTAGGGCCACACCATCCATATACACTCTCTCCACAATCATCCACAAACACCATTACCCACAAACCATACCACAGTGGCTTACGCGACGGTCTGGAGTTTTGAGACTCCCTGACCGCGGGTTCGAACCCCACCCGTGGTATGGTTTATTTGCAATCGTGTCATTATGATTTCGTGAGTCAACCATTACCACAATTTAAGGTAAGAAATACTATTATTTCTATTGCATTTGTAGTCTTAAGCAGCAATATATCACCACAATGAACTACAATTACATATTCACATTTATTTAACTACCGTGTTAAATGACGGTCTACTGTATAAATAAATAAATATATATATATATATATATATATATATATATATATATATATATATATATATACAGTTGGTACTCCCGGTTTACGATGGTCCCCAAACTCACCCTTTTATGTAAGTTTATTTTTAAATGCTTTTGTAAGTGTAATTTTGGGGTCTAAAAGGACTAGTCTATTTTACAACATTTCTTAAGGAGATAAATTCGTTTGGTAATGGCACTTGAACAGCATTCTGGAATGAAAAAATATCGTAAACCGGGGTACCACTGTATATATGTCGTGCCGATTAGGTAAAACTGGTCAATTAGCAACAACTCATCTAAAATTATATTCTTTCTAAAATTTTCTCTTATACGTTTAAAGATATATTTTTTTCATTTATGTTAATGTAAGAATTTATAATTTTGTACCAAGAGAAACTTTGAAAACCTACCTAACCTTATTACAACAAGCGCAATTTAATTTAGCCTAACGTAACTAAATATATTTTAGATACTTTAATATTAATTTAATAATAAACAAACACAATGAAATATATTTTTTTCGTTATGTTCAGAATGATTTTGGCGAAATTATTGCATACACAAATTTTCACTTGTCTTATATGGCAAGGTGAGCGTTGCTATTTAAGCCAAAATCGCAAGTTTTACCTAATCGGCACGACATATATATATATATATATATATTTATATTATTGTATATTTATTTATAAACTAAAGGAGGAGGCAGTTACAGTAAGATATAAACAACTGTTAGAGGACAGATGGGCTAGTGTGACTATAGGCAGTGGGGTAGAAGATATATGGGGTAACTTTAAGAATATAGTGTTAGAGTGTTCAGCAGAAGTTTGTGATTGCAGGAAAGTGGGTGCGGGAGGGAAGAAGAGCGAATAGTGGAATAATGATGTAAAGCGAGTGATAAGAGAGAAAAAGTTAGCATATGAGAGGCTTTTACCAAGTAGAAGTGATGCAAAAAGGGAGGAGTATATGGAGAGAAAAAGAGAGGTTAAGAGAGTGGTGAAGCAGTGTAAAAAGAGACCAAATGAGAGAGTGGGTGAGATGTTATCAACAAATTTTGTTGAAAATAAGAAAAAGTTTTTGAGTGAGATTAATAAGTTGAGAAAGCCTAGGGAACAAATGGATTTGTTAGTTGAAAATAGAAGAGGAGAGCTATTAAATGGAGAGTTAGAGGTATCGGGAAGATGGAGGGAATATTTTGAGGAATTGTTAAATGTTGATGAAGATAGAGAAGCTGTGATTTGTGTATAGGGCAAGGAGGAACAACATCTCATAGGAGTGAGGAAGAACCAGTTGTGAGTGTGGGGGAAGTTCGTCGGGAGTAAATCAGCTGGGACTGATGGGACAAAGATGGAAATGTTAAAAGCAGGTGGGGATATAGTTTTGGAGTGGTTAGTGCTATTATTTAGTAAATGTATGGAAGAAGGTAAAGTACCTAGGGACTGGCAGAGAGTGTGCATAGTTCCTTTGTATAAAGGCAAAGGGACGAAAGAAAGTGTAAACATTATAGGGGAATACGTCTGTTGAGTATACCTAGTAAAGTGTATGGTAGAGTTATTATTGAAAGAATTAAGAGTAAGACGGAGAGCAGGAGAGCAGATGAACAAGGAGGCTTTAGGAAGGGTATAGGGTGTGTAGACCAAGTGTTTGCAGTGAAACGTATTGCTGAACAGTATTTACATAAGGGTAAAGAGGTTTTTGTGACATTTATGGATTTGGAAAAAGCGAATGATAGGATGGATAGGGGGGCAATGTGGCAGATGTTGCAAATGTATGGAATAGGAAATAGGTTACTGAAAGCAATGAAGAGTCTTTACGAGGATAGTGAGGCTCAGGTTAGAGTATGCAGGCGAAAGGGAGAATATTTCCAGATAAAAATAGGCCTTAGAATGGGATGTGTGATGTCACCATGGTTGTTCAACATATTTATAGATGGAGTTGTAAGAGTAGGGAATGCTCGGGTGTTGGCAAGAGGTGTGGGGATAAAAGATAAAGAATCTAACTCAAAGTGGGAGTTGTCACAGTTGCTCTTTGCTGATGACACTGTGGTTTTTGGGAGATTCTGAAGAGAAGTTGCAGAGGGTGGTGGATGAATTTGGTAGGGAATGTAAAAGAAGGAAATTTAAAGTGAATATAGGAAAGAGTAAGATGATGATGATAACAAAAAATTAGGTGACGGAAGATTGGATATCAGATTGGACAGAGAATATGGAGGAGGTGAATATGTTCAGATATTTGGGAGTGGATGTGTCAGCGATGGGTCTATGAAAGATGAGGTAAATCATAGAATTGACGAGGGGAAAAAGGTGAGTGGTGCACTGAGGAGCTTGTGGAGACAAAGAACTTTATACATGAAAGCAAAGATGGGAATGTATGAGAGTATAGTTATACCAACGCTCTTGTAAGGGTGTGAATGTTGCAACAAGGAGAAGGCTGGAGACAGTGGAGACATCATGTCTGAAGGCGATGTGTGGTGTGAATATAATGCAGAGAATCCGTAGTTTGAAGACTAGGAGGAGGTGTGGGTATACCAAAACTATTATCCAGAGAGATGAGGAGGGGTTATTGAGAGGGTTTGGACATGTAGAGAGGTTGGAACGAAAGTAGAAAATTTCGAGAGTATATAAATCTGTATTGGAGAGAAGGCGGGGTAGCGGTCTGCCTACGAAAGGTTGGAGGAGAGGGTAAAGGAGATTTTGTGTGCGAGGGGCTTGGACTTCCAGCAAGCGAGCATGATGTTACCTTGCTTACATGAGGAGTGTACGCAAGGTAACATTTAAGAAGGGATTCAGGGAAAACGGCAGGCCAAACTTGATTCCTGGAGATGGGAAGTACAGTGCCGGCACTCTGAAGGGGATTGTCAATGTTGCAGTTTTATAACTGTAATGTAAGCATGCCTCTGGCAAGACAGTGATGGAGTGAATGATGATGAAAGTTTTTCTTAGTCGGGCCACCCTGCCTTGGTAGGGAACGGCCGATGCGTTAATAAAATAAATATGTAATATAAATATAAATATATATATATATATTATATATATATATATATATATATATATATATATATATATATATATATATATATATATATATGCAAATATTACAAAAAAGCGACTAATGATGCAAAGCAACCACGAGGGAGTAGAATGATAGCTTTGCCGTTGTGTTGCAATCACATCACCAGGAGCTTGAAAATTTGAAGAAAAGAGGATTATGTCCAAGCAAAGGGAACGTACTTGCTTGGACATCCTCCTCTTTTCTGCAGTTTTGCAAGCTCCTGGTGATGTGTTGACTGCAACACGAAAGGCCAGCAGAGCTAGGTGCGTGATCCTTGTAGGATTTGGTGGTCTTGTGGGTTAGAGCATCAAGTGATTTTCGCTCACCATGAGGTGGTCCAAAACAACATGGGTTCGAATCCTTAGCTAGACACAATGTTGTTATTGATCAATCCCACTTGTTCGTGGATACAGTAACATAAAATACTGTTTGTCGTGGCTAGTACACCAAACGAGGAGGAGAATGAAATTATCTAAGAGGCACCCACTCCACTGTATGTCTTTGGATCACCGTAAAACACCTAGCTCTGCTGGATTTGTGATTCTTGTTGGATTTGAAGGTCCTGTGGCTTAGAGCATCATGTTGTTTTTGCTCACCATGAGGCAGGCCAAAACAACATAGGTTCGGATCCTTGGCTTGTCGCAGTGTTGTTATATATATATATATATATATATATATATATATATATATATATATATATATATATATATATATACAGTGGTACCCTGGTTTACGATGGTCCCCAAACTCACCCTTTTATGTAAGTTTATTTTTTAAATGCTTTTGTAAGTGTAATTTTGGGGGTCTAAAAGGACTAGTCTATTTTACAACATTTCTTAAGGAGATAAATTCGTTTGGTAATGGCACTTGAACAGCATTCTGGAATGAAAAATATCGTAAACCGGTACCACTGTATATATATATATATATATATATATATATATATATATATATATATATATATATATATATTATATATATATATATATATATATATATATATATATATATATATATATATATATATATATATATATATATATATATATATATGTATATATATATATATATATATGTATATATATATATATATATATATGTATATATATATATATATATATATATATATATATATATATATATATATATATATATATATATATATACGTATATATATATATATATATATATATATTATATATATATATATATATATATATATATATATATATATATATATATATATATATATATATATATATATATATATATATATATATATATATATATATATATATATATATATATATATATATATATATATATATATATATATGTATACTAAACATGTATCTCTCACACCTCATGTACTGTATATGCCATCTTTATATCAACAATGTATCTCTTAAATCTTTTGTAACATATTATGTCGTGCTGTATAAGTAAAACTTGCAATTTTGGCAATTTAAGGTAAATATGATTTCTCTTGCATTTGTAGTCTTAAGCAACAAAAACAACATTATCATTTTTATTTTTGTAAGATCTGGAGGTCTAAGAAATAGTTAGTATTTGGCTTTTAAAGGGGTTACATAGGAACCTAACTATATTTTTCCCATAAATTCTTTAGTTTATATAACACTGATTTATCTAACACAGCATTTTCAGGAACGTAACTACCGTATAATATGAGGTCTACTATATTTCATTGTGTTTGTTTATTATTAAAATATTGTAAACTTATCTAAAGTGTATTTTGTTGGATTAGGTAAATTAAATTGCGCTTGTTATAATAAGGTTAGGTAAGTTTTCTAAGGTTCTTTTGGTACAAAATTATTAATTTATACATTAACAAAAATTAAAAAAAAATGTCTTTAAACGTATAAGAGAAATTTTTAGAAATGTCTTCCTTTAAAATGAGTTCTTACTAATTGACCAATTTTACCTATTCGGTACGACATATATACCAAAGTCGCTGTAAACACATTAACTTTGGTTTTGCAAGTCCCATCATCAGTGTTAACATATGAAAGAGAATGTTACTAGGTTTGTAAACATGGAAAGACATTTCTATTTAAAATGTATTCTGTGTTGTGAATGCTCGTTTTCTGTATTTTGGGAGTTATTTTCTCTGCTGTGGGTGCCGTAGTCTGTGTTGTGAGAGCTGTTTTCTGTATTGAGGAAGCTGGTTTTCTGGATTCCTCGGGGCCATTTTGTATTGTGGAAGCTGCTTTGTGTGTTGTGGATGCTCGTTTTCCGTGTTGTGGGTGTCGTTTTCTGTGTTGTGGGAGTCGTTTTCCGTGTTGTGGGAGTCGTTTTCCGTGTTGTGGGAGTCGTTTTCCGTGTTGTGGGAGTCGTTTTCTGTGTTGTGGAGTCGTTTTCCGTGTTGTGGGTTTCGTTTTCTGTGTTGTGGGTGTCGTTTTAGTGACTTCTGTTTTCTGTGTGGTTTCCGTTTTCTCTCTCTTTTATGAGACGTGCAGGGACTAATGTATTCACACCACACGTTTGTAAATCCGTAAGTTAGCCTGCTAGTCTCCATCTAAATGATGATAACGTTCGACCTTTTAAGATGACGGTCTCACAAGAATGAATTTAAACTCTCCTGAGGTGTTTGTGTTTGACTTTTTGTATATACGGAGAATTTATTGATATGTTCCTAGCAGTAAGTAGGTACTACGTGGGTGCTAGTCTCCTTACACCTGCTGTCACTATTTACCTATAAATAGTTAGCTGGGCGCTAGTCACCTAACATCTGCTGTTCCTGTTCACCTACCAGTAAGTAGGTAGCTGGGTGTTAGTCACCTTATATCTGTTGCCACTCTTCACCTAGAGGAACGTAGGTACCCTGGGTGTTAGTCGACTGGTGTGGGTGGCATCCTGGGGACAAAATTGAAGGGCCACATTCTAAATAAGTCAGATATATCTCGCTGAAGCACTGACCAGGGTTATCCTGGATGGCGAACACTCCCTACCCCGGGTTATCCTAGGTGGTTAACCCTCCATTCCCCGGGTTATCCTGGGTGGATAACCCTCCCGTCCCTGGGTTATCCTGGATGGATAACCCTCCCCTAGTCGATATATCCTGGATGGATAACCCTCCCATAGTCGAGATATCCTGGATGGATAACCCTCAATACTCGAGTTTTAATGAATGAATAACCCACCGTACCCTGAGTTATCCAGCGTGGATAACCCTCCCTACCAAGGGTTAAATATCCCAACAAATTCTTTTCTCTACCTTACGTTTGTAAGGACGTGGGACCTGGACCCTCCCAGGTCAAGTGGGACCTAGACCCTCCCAGGTCAAGTGGGACCTAGACCCTCCCAGGTCAAGTGGAACCTGGACCCTCCCAGGTCAAGTGGGACCTGGACCCTCCCAGGTCAAGTGGGACCTGGACCCTCCCAGGTCAAGTGGGACCTAGACCCTCCCAGGTCAAGTGGGACCTGGACCCTCCCAGGTCAAGTGGGACCTGGACCCTCCCAGGTCAAGTGGGACATGGACCCTCCCAGGTCAAGTGGGACCTGGACACTCCTAGGTCAAGTGGGACCTGGACCCTCCCAGGTCAAGTGGGACCTGGACCCTCCCAGGTCAAGTGGGACCTAGATTCTCCCAGGTCAAGTGGGACCTAGATTCTCCCAGGTCAAGTGGGACCTGGGCCCTCCCAGGTCGAGTGGGACCTGGACCCTCCCAGGTCAAGTTGATGGTTGATATTTTTATTGTCTAACCATCACCACCTGTTCTACCTGTACTACCACCACCACCAAAACCTGTTCTACTTACACTACCACCACTTGTTCCACCTGCACTACCACCACCACCACCACCACTACCACCACCACCACCACCACCACCACCATATGTTCCACCTGCACTATTACCACCACCACCACCTGTTCTACCAGCACTACCACCCCCAACACTACTACCTAGTATACCTGCACTACCACAACCATCACCTTTCTACCAGCACTACCACCTGTTCTACCAACACTACCACCACCACTATCACCACCAACTGTTCTACCTGCACTACCATCACCACCAATACCTTTTCTTCCAGCACAACTACCCCACCACAACCACCACCACCTGTTCTACCTACACTACCACCACAACTATCACCACCAACTGTTCTACCTGCACTACCATCACCACCAATACCTTTTCTTCCAGCACAACTACCCCACCACAACCACCACCACCTGTTCTACCTACACTACCACCACCACTACTACCTGGTATACCTGCACTACCACCACCACCACTACTACCTGGTATACCTGCATTACCACCACCACCACAACTACTACCTGGTATACCTGCACTAACGTCACCACCACCACCTTTCTACCAGCACTACCACCACCACCATCACCACCACCAGTTCTACAGCACTACTACCACCACCTGTTCTACAGCACTACCACCATCACCAGCACCACCTTTCTACCAGCACTACCACCACCACCACCTGTTCTACCAGCACTACCACCACCACCTGTTCTACCAGCACTACTACTACCACCACCTGTTCTACCAGCACTACCACAACCACCACCATCAACTGTTCTACCAGCACTACCAACACCATCACCATCAACTGTTCTACCAGCACTACCACGACCACCTGTTTTACCAGCACTACCACCACCACCACCACCACCTGTTCTACCAGCACTAACACCACCACCACCATCACCTGTTCTACCAGCACTACCACCACCACCACCTGTTCTACCAGCACTACCACCACCACCACCTGTTCTACCAGCACTACTACTACCACCACCTGTTCTACCAGCACTACCACCACCACCACCTGTTCAACCAGCACTACTACTACCACCACCTGTTCTACCAGCACTACCACAACCACCACCATCAACTGTTCTACCAGCACTACCACAACCACCACCTGTTCTACCAGCACTACTACTACCACCACCTGTTCTACCAGCACTACCACAACCACCACCATCAACTGTTCTACCAGCACTACCAACACCATCACCATCAACTGTTCTACCAGCACTACCACCACCACCTGTTCTACCAGCACTACCACCACCACCTGTTCTACCAGCACTACCACCACCACCTGTTCTACCAGCACTACCACCAGTACCTGTTTTACCAGCACTACCACCACCACCACCATTCTACCAGCACTAACACCACCACCACCATCACCTGTTCTACCAGCACTACCACCAGCACGTGTTCTACCAGCACTACCACCACCACCACCTGTTCTACCAACACTACCACCACCACCACCATCACCTGTTCTTACAGCACTACCATCACCACCTGTTCTACCAGCACTACCACAACCACCACCATCAACTGTTCTACCAGCACTACCAACACCATCACCATCAACTGTTCTACCAGCACTACCACCACCACCACCTGTTCTACCAGCACTACCACCACCACCACCTGTTCTACCAGCACTACCACCACCACCACCTGTTCTACCAGCACTACTACTACCACCACCTGTTCTACCAGCACTACCACAACCACCACCATCAACTGTTCTACCAGCACTACCACCACCACCACCATCACCTGTTCTACCACCACCACCACCACCACCTGTTCTACCAGCACTACCACCACCACCTGTTCTACCAGCACTACCACCACCACCTGTTCTACCAGCACTACCACCACCACCTGTTCTACCAGCACTACCACCACCATCACCTGTTCTACCAGTAATAACACCACCACTACCATCTGATCAACCTGCACTACCACCACCACCACCACCACCACCACAACCACCACCATCTGCTCTACCTGCACTACCACCACCACCACCACCACCACCATCTGTTCTACCTGCACTACCACCACCACCACCACCATCTGTTCTACCAGCACTACCACCACCACCACCACCACCATCTGTTCTACCAGCACAACCACCACCACCACCACCACCATCTGTTCTACCAGCACTACCACCACCACCACCACCATCACCACCACCATCTGTTCTACCAGCACTACCACCACCACCACCACCACCACCACCACCATCTGTTCTACCAGCACTACCACCACCACCACCACCATCACCACCACCATCTGTTCTACCAGCACTACCACCACCACCACCACCACCACCACCACCATCTGTTCTACCAGCACTACCACCACCACCAGAACTGGTCACCTACGCCACCACCACACTGCAATAGTAAACGCCACCTCCACGACCCCACCACCACGACCCCACCACCACGACTACTTTCATCCCTCTGCTTCGCCAGGGAGGAGCTCCGAGGTCAACCACTGCACCAGCTGATCTTCCATAATTCACACAGCAAATTATTAGACTAATAATATGCTCGTTAATCATTAATGTCTTCTGACGTCTTGATGTCAGCGGGTGAAGTGTCAGACACAGTAACAACCACCAGCAGTGTCTGACACTGCAGGGACACCATCAGTGGTGTCTGACACTGGAGGGACACCATCAGTGGTGTCTGACAACACTGGACTACTCACCTGTGACCACACCACTGGGCTAGACTGGCAGGAATGGCTTCTTGACCAGGATGGAAGACTTTATTAAGTACACTAACTGACCTTGTGAAGAGGCGGTGGGGTGAGGGAGGAGCAGGAGGAAGAGACGGGAAGGAAGAATAGAAGAGGAGCAAAAAGGAGGAGCAGGATGAAGAGCAGTGGTAGTACATGCATAAGTGTGTTGTCTGCTTCCAGGACAAAGGTACCTTCACCAGTCCTAATCCCATTCTTAAGTATCCCATTACAAAGGAGTCCTGGGAGAGAACGTCTGTCGACCTATTGACGAAGTTCTCGACCTGAGAGAAGGGTAATAAACACCTGCTTGTTATGGTGGATAGCTTGACATGGTACTGTGAGCCAGTACCAATCCCTAACAAAACCACCGAGACTGTTGCTAATGCCTTCAGAGAATATGTTGTTCTCCGCCATACTTGCCCACACTTCCTCTTGTAGGACAATGAATCACAGTTCATTATTGCCACATTGCGGGATCTGCTCTAGATTTGACATGCATCAAGCGCCAGTACCTCCACGCCATCCCACGAGTAACGGCCTTGCTTAGAGTGACCATCAATCCAAGTTGTACCACGTGGGATGAAGTCATTCTAGATGTGCTGAGTACTCTAAGTTGTTCGCACAACAACTCCATTGGAGACCCCACTTAGCATTGTATGGCTATGACAAGAGACACCCCACTTAGCATTGTATGGCTATGACAAGAGACACCCCACTTAGCATTGTATGGCTATGACAAGAGTTTGCCGTATGAAATTCTATTTGCTTCGTCTCAGCCGGTAAATGACACTGACAATGTCAGCATCAATAAGACGCGGACTGTGCAGCTTGTTTTTGAGAGTACAAAAAAAATCTGAAGAGAGCGACATAAGTTTACGTCTAATCATATTGCTATTGCAAAACCCCTGGTATGCATAAACTAGTTCCCATATTTGTTGGTCTTTGCCGTGAGCTTAGACAGCTCCACGGCAACACGTTCGAGATGAGGGAGCTTACCACAGGAACCATTAAAGAAGCTCACCTTGACCACATGAAGGACATTGACAATGTTAAAGCTGAGCTGGAGGAAGGTGCGTTGCAACAGTGCAACCAGACTCACACTAGCGACAACTCGTCTACTTCTCCTGCCTCTGCTAATATGACCAATGACTCTCCTGTCCAATCACATTCCTATGGTCTCAGACCGAGGACGTCGGTACATTTCTGTGACACTGACACACTTGTGTATTATGTGTTCTGTATTATAGGTCAGGGCAGTGCTGGCCTCTCATGTCACATGTCACACCCTTGGAAATGCTACTGCTAGTCACTGTTTTACAGATGTGTGGATGGATTAACGTCCCTCAACATGCAGACAATGCATGACGCCTGTGAAGCCTTGTAAACAAACTGTACCTAAGAAGATTTATACTCCAGCGCTGTTCTGACGTCCCATGGCAGCATCCATCACTATGCAGAGTGGCGCGCCTTTTTCTCTCCAGCCAGAAATAGGAGTATTACAAATAAAGATGCATTTGTAATAAACGACTGTTTGGGATATTTAGCAAACTATCAGCTTTTCAATATTTATTATATTATTATTAATATAAAAACATATAGTACTCTGAATAAAATCATAAATCTATATAATCTGTGTAAAAACATATATAATCTCTTTATACACAATTATAACGTAGTAAAAATTCACAAGTAAAAACAATCATAAAATTCAGTGCAGTGTCAAACGTCGCTGCCATCGTCGTGTCACACAGGACACCACCACACCTCTAGTTATGACACGCATTCTCTTCCGTGTCATCAGACACCCTTGTCTCTGTGTTACACAACACGCCTTCTCTCCATGTCACACGACACTCTCTGTGCCACATGGCACGCCCTGTGTCATGACTCCGTCTCTAAACCTAGTCACCTGTCATCCGACACCAACACCAAATCACACGACTATTCCACTTGTGTCGTGCCACCAGTTGTCACTACATCAATGAACACACACCAGTGACACTACAACACCAGTGACACAACTCAGTGACACTTTCAGGTACAGTCTCAACTCCGGGTACACAGTCTCAGGTACAAAACAGTCTCGGTACACTGTCTCCATAGTGCAGGTACACTCTCCATAGTGCAGGTACACTCTCCATAGTGCAGGTACACTCTCCATAGTGCAGGTACACTCTCCATAGTGCAGGTACACTCTCCATAGTGCAGGTACACTCTCCATAGTGCAGGTACACTCTCCATAGTGCAGGTACACTCTCCATAGTGCAAGGAAGAGTCTGTACACTCCAAGGTGTAGGGAAGAGTCTGTACACTCTCCAAGGTGTAGGGAAGAGAGTCCGGTGAGCACTCTCCAATGGTGTAGGGAGAGTCGGAAGGACACTCTACAATAGTGTATGTGAGAGTCCGGTTAACGCTCTCCAGTGTGAGAGATAGTTGACCCCTCTAGGAGAGTCAGGTGGACACTCTCTACTAGAGTCTGGTGGACACTCTAGGAGAGTCTGGTGGACACTCTCTACTAGAGTCTGGTGAACACTGTCAGTCAAGCCGGCACGGCAGTCAAACATCAGGTCTGATGACGTAACCCCTTGACTGCCGGCCGGTAAGGTAACTACCTAACAACCATTGTTAGATAAGGGGCCGTAACAAGGAGAGAGTTTTTTGAGGCCCGATAAATAAACCATATTTGTATAGTGGTAAACCAAGCCATGTTCTATGGGTGTATTTGTATTTCCTTCCTTGTACATCAGTGTTGTCGGGGCGGGACGACCCGAGGTGCGTGGCCAAGCAAAATTTAGACAGCATGCCTACCCACCTGTCTCACATAAACCTGTAGGAGGAAATTGCTGGCCTAAGGCCTAGTTTCAAAAGTTCCCGGCAGATGGCGCACATCAAGGGCTACCCACTCTTCCTGGCCTCTGTCTCACTTGTCGCCCAGCTGAACTCCAGTCAACATTTCCCCCTCGAACTGGCTCTTGGCTACCCTCGAACTGGCTCTTGTCTACCCTCGAACTGGCTCCTGGCTACCCTCGAACTGGCTCTTGGCTACCCTTGAACTGGCTCTTGGCTACCCTCGGACTGGCTCTTGGCTACCCTCGAACTGGCTCTTGGCTACCCTCGAACTGGCTCTTGGCTACCCTGGAACTGGCTCTTGGCTACCCTGGAACTGGCTCTTGGCTACCCTCGAACTGGCTCTTGGCTACCCTCGAACTGGCTCTTGGCTACCCTGGAACTGGCTCTTGGCTACCCTCGAACTGGCTCTTGGCTACCCTCGAACTGGCTCTTGGCTACCCTCGAACTGGCTCTTGGCTACCCTCGAACTGGCTCTTGGCTACCTCGAACTGGCTCTTGGCTACCCTCGAACTGGCTCTTGGCTACCCTTGAACTGGCTCTTGGCTACCTCGAACTGGCTCTTGGCTACCCTTGAACTGGCTCTTGGCTACCCTCGAACTGGCTCTTGGCTACCCTCGAACTGGCTCTTGGCTACCCTTGAACTGGCTCTTGGCTACCCTCGAACTGGCTCTTGGCTACCCTCGAACTGGCTCTTGGCTACCCTTGAACTGGCTCTTGGCTACCCTCGAACTGGCTCTTGGCTACCCTCGAACTGGCTCTTGGCTACCCTTGAACTGGCTCTTGGCTACCCTCGAACTGGCTCTTGGCTACTTTAGAACTGGCTCTTGGCTACCCTCGAACTGGCTCTTGGCTACCCTTGAACTGGCTCTTGGCTACCCTCGAACTGGCTCTTGGCTACCCTAGAACTGGCTCTTAGCTACCCTTGAACTGGCTCTTGGCTACCCTCGAACTGGCTCTTGGCTACCCTAGAACTGGCTCTTAGCTACCCTTGAACTGGCTCTTGGCTACCCTAGAACTGGCTCTTAGCTACCCTTGAACTGGCTCTTGGCTACCCTTGAACTGGCTCTTAGCTACCCTCGAACTGGCTCTTGGCTACCCTAGAACTGGCTCTTAGCTACCCTTGAACTGGCTCTTGGCTACCCTTGAACTGGCTCTTAGCTACCCTCGAACTGGCTCTTGGCTACCCTAGAACTGGCTCTTAGCTACCCTTGAACTGGCTCTTGGCTACCCTAGAACTGGCTCTTAGCTACCCTTGAACTGGCTCTTGGCTACCCTAGAACTGGCTCTTAGCTACCCTCGAACTGGCTCTTAGCTACCTAGAACTGGCTCTTGGCTACCCTTGAACTGGCTCTTAGCTAACCTCGAACTGGCTCTTGGCTACCCTCGAACTGGCTCTTAGCTACCCTCGAACTGGCTCTTGGCTACCCTAGAACTGGCTCTTGGCTACCCTCGAACTGGCTCTTGGCTACCCTAGAACTGGCTCTTGGCTACCCTCGAACTGGCTCTTGGCTACTTTAGAACTGGCTCTTGGCTACCCTCGAACTGGCTCTTGGCTACCCTTGAACTGGCTCTTGGCTACCCTCGAACTGGCTCTTGGTACCTAGAACTGGCTCTTAGCTACCCTTGAACTGGCTCTTGGCTACCCTCGAACTGGCTCTTGGCTACCCTAGAACTGGCTCTTAGCTACCCTTGAACTGGCTCTTGGCTACCCTAGAACTGGCTCTTAGCTACCCTTGAACTGGCTCTTGGCTACCCTTGAACTGGCTCTTAGCTACCCTCGAACTGGCTCTTGGCTCCCTAGAACTGGCTCTTAGCTGCCCTTGAACTGGCTCTTGGCTACCCTTGAACTGGCTCTTAGCTACCCTCGAACTGGCTCTTGGCTACCCTAGAACTGGCTCTTAGCTACCCTTGAACTGGCTCTTGGCTACCCTAGAACTGGCTCTAGCTACCCTTGAACTGGCTCTTGGCTACCCTAGAACTGGCTCTTAGCTACCCTCGAACTGGCTCTTAGCTACCCTAGAACTGGCTCTTGGCTACCCTTGAACTGGCTCTTAGCTACCCTCGAACTGGCTCTTAGCTACCCTCGAACTGGCTCTTAGCTACCCTCGAACTGGCTCTTGGCTACCCTAGAACTGGCTCTTGGCTACCCTCGAACTGGCTCTTAGCTACCCTCGAACTGGCTCTTGGCTACCCTAGAACTGGCTCTTGGCTACCCTAGAACTGGCTCTTGGCTACCCTAGAACTGGCTCTTGGCTACCCTAGAACTGGCTCTTAGCTACCCTCCACTTACTGATTGTATGAAAGAAGGTCACAATGTACATAACTCAAGGAGCAGAAGGTAAACTTGCTGTTTATGCTATACAAGTTCTGACAGTGTCATGGCTGACACAGCTCTCAGTTCTGACAGTGCCATGGCTGACACAGCTCTCAGTTCTGACAGTGCCATGGCTGACACAACTCTCAGTTCTGACAGTGTCATGGCTGACACAACTCTCAGTTCTGACAGTGCAATGGCTGACTCAGCACGGTATATACACGACTGACAGTTAAGATACGATAAGATTTGTTGGGATTTTTAACCCGGAGATTCAGCCACCCAGGATAACTCAAGAAAATCAGTGAATCATCGAGGACTGTCCCCCAGGATGCAACCCACACTAGTTTATTAACACCCATGAACCTACTTGCTGCTAGGTGAACAGGGACAGTAGGTGTAAGAAAACATGCCCAACATTTCCACAAGTGCCGGAAACTGAGACACGGACACTCAGTTGTGTGAAGCGAGTGCGTTGATAACCAAGCCACGGGACATGATTCTCCTGCTGGGACTAAACAACAAGCCAGAACACTAAGCAGGGTTGTAAGGGAAAGTCTTCCACTGGATCAAGGAGTTCTTGAAACACTAGACAGGATAGGCCAAGGTGTCAGGAATGGTACCCACTAAGAGCCCTGGTGTATGCAAATGACTTGTCACATGAGATTGAATAAGTAAGTAAGTTTATTCAGGTATACACAAATACAGTTATATAGATTATCATACATAGCAGCATATGTGTAGAAAACCCAGGATAACCCAAAAAGTCAGTCAGAGTGACTTATTTCCAATGGGGTCCTTTTTATACCTTAATATTATACATTGTAGGATATATATGTTATTATATTATAAAGGATATATACTAGGAATAAGGTAAAAAGAGTTATTTACATTTACATGTATGTTAGCTAAAAAAATAAAAAATCATTCTCCTCCCTTTCTGTCGCTACATTCATTAGGTACCTTTTGGTTCTCTTCTTGAACTGGCTCATGCTATGACTGGCTTTGACATGTGCAGGCAGTCTGTTCCATCCCTTTATTGCTGTATAATAAAAGGTGTTTGAAGCCTGGCCATGTCCTTGATAATAGAAAGATATTAAGAAGACTACGAACAGAAATGACGATGTATATAGATTAGTTTCACCCCCGGTACAGGTGGAAACATTAGAACGTGTTTCTTAAGACACCTGCAGTCCCTGTTGACCTAGCAGTAAGTAGGTACCTGGGTGTTAGCCGACTTGTGTGGGTCACAACCTTGGAACATACCGGAGCAAGAAATATGGGAGGAAGTGCAAAATAAACCCAGTGAAGAGAAGAGTTGTAGTGAGCACAATGAGGGAGCACTGTATCAACATCCGTGGTCCCAGTTTATCTTACTATAAGATGTCACAAACACTGCTGGAACAAGTGTAGAAGACTTCAAGAGGAAACTGGACCAGTATCTTCACGAGGTGCCAGATCAACCTGACTGTGATGGATATGTGGGGCTGCTGGCCACCAGCAACAAGAGCATGGTTGACCAAGTAAGTTCCAGAGGAACCTGGTCCATGGCCGGGCTCCGAGAGTAGAAAAACACTCGAAACTCATCAAAGGTATATAATATATCATTGATGTCAGCTATGGTCTGTATAAGTTGTATCAGGTACTTGTAGAAAGAAAGATTATTATTATTATTATTATTATTATTATTATTATTATTATTATTATTATTATTATTATTAAGGAAAAGGTCTGAGACAGACTTCAAACTAGGAGGAGAAAAACTACAAATGTCAACAAAGGAGGATCAGGGAGTAAATGTGACAAAAAACATCGGCAGAAGACACCATCAACTAAACCTGACTAACCTTCAATAATCTCAAAAATGCTGCAGTGTACCTTCTTTCTTATGTACCTTCTTTCTTATGATCCTTCTTTCTTATGTACCTTCTTTCTTATGTTCCTTCTTTCTTATGTTCCTTCTTTCTTATGTTCGTAAGTGATGTAGTGGAGGCAGAAACCATACATAGTTTTTAGACGAGGTATGATAAAGTTGCGGGCCAGGAGCTGAGTCTCGACCCTGCACGACACACACACACACACATACATGTACCCCACACCCCCAACATCACACACACACACACATACATGTACCCCACACCCCCAACATCACACACACACACACATACATGTACCCCACACCCCCAACATCACACACACACACATACATGTACCCCACACCCCCAACATCACACACACACACATACATGTCCCCACACCCCCAACACCACACACACACATACATGTACCCCACACCCCCAACACCACACACACACACACACATACATGTACCCCACACCCCCAACACCACACACACACACATACATGTACCACACACCCCCAACACCACACACACACATACATGTACCCCACACCCCCAACACCACACACACACATACATGTACCCCACACCCCCAACACCACACACACACACAACATACATGTACCCCACACCCCCAACACCACACACACACACACATACATGTACCCCACACCCCAACATCACACACACACACACACACATGTACCCCACACCCCCAACACTACACACACACACATGTACCCCACACCCCCAACACTACACACACACACATGTACCCCACACCCCCAACACCACACACACACATACATGTACCCCACACCCCCAACACTACACACTAGCACGATCACACTAATCCCCTCAACAAAAAACTGACACACAGATTGCTTACAATAATAAATATATCAGCAGGAGAAGCTGAACTATCTAACAGCAAGTAAACAACCATCTAACATCAGGTAAACAACCATCTAACAGCAAGTAAACAACCATCTAACAGCAGGTAAACAACCATCTAACAGCAGGTAAACAACCATCTAACAGCAGGTAAACAACCATCCAACAGCAGGTAAACAACCATCCAACAGCAGGTAAACAACCATCCAACAGCAGGTAAACAACCATCTAACAGCAGGTAAACAACCATCCAACAGCAGGTAAACAACCATCTAACAGCAGGTAAACAACCATCTAGCAGCAGGTAAACAACCATCTAACAGCAGGTAAACAACCATCTAACAGCAGGTAAACAACCATCCAACAGCAGGTAAACAACCATCTAACAGCAGGTAAACAACCATCTAACAGCAGGTAAACAACCATCCAACAGCAGGTAAACAACCATCTAACAGCCGGTAAACAACCATCTAACAGCAGGTAAACAACCATCTAACAGCAGGTAAACAACCATCTAACAGCAGGTAAACAACCATCTAACAGCCGGTAAACAACCATCTAACAGCAGGTAAACAACCATCTAACAGCAGGTAAACAACCATCTAACAGCAGGTAAACAACCATCTAACAGCAGGTAAACAACCATCTAACAGCAGGTAAACAAAAATCCAACAGCAGGTAAACAACCATCTAACAGCAGGTAAACAACCATCTAACAGCAGGTAAACAACCATCCAACAGCAGGTAAACAACCATCTAACAGCAGGTAAACAACCATCTAACAGCAGGTAAACAACCATCCAACAGCAGGTAAACAACCATCTAACAGCCGGTAAACAACCATCTAACAGCAGGTAAACAACCATCTAACAGCAGGTAAACAACCATCTAACAGCAGGTAAACAACCATCTAGCAGCAGGTAAACAACCATCTAACAGCAGGTAAACAACCATCTAGCAGCAGGTAAACAACCATCTAGCAGCAGGTAAACAACTATCTAACAGCAGGTAAACAACCATCTAGCAGCAGGTAAACAACCATCTAACAGCAGGTAAACAATCATCTAACAGCAGGTAAACAATCATCTAACAGCAGGTAAGCAACCATCTAACAGCAGGTAAACAATCATCTAACAGCAGGTAAACAACCATCACATCATTATTTTAAATTACTTCCTTCAAATTCAGGATACCTGAATTACTCTGGTCTGTAGTTTAATGTTGTGTGTCTGTCTCCTGTTTTTAAAAGTTTGGACAACATTTGCTGTCTTCCATACTTCAGGTATTCACCCTGTATCAGTGGATGTATTGAAGATTGTTGGTAGTGGCACACACAGCATAGTGCCTCTGCTCCCTCTCTCAGGACCCACGGAGAGATGTTATCCGGTTCTATCGCCTTTGAGGTATCTAGTTCACTTAACAGCGTCTTCACCTCCTCCTCCTCGGTTGTATGTATTGTGTCCAGCACTTGATGGTGTAACCCACCACTCCAGCTTTCTGGAGTCCTTTCTGTCTCCACTGTGATTCTTAAAATCTCATGTTAAGCTCTACATATATTTCTCGGTTGTTTCTTGTGATCTCCCTCCTTCCTTCCTTCCTTCCTTCCTTCCTTCCTTCCTTCCCTCCTTCCTTCATTCCTCAGCCTGATAACCTGGTCCTTGAGTGTTGTTTTCCTCCTGATGTGGCTGTACAACAGCTTCATGTCAGACTTGGCTTTCGCTGCTATGTCGCTGTGCCTCCCTCCTGTGTGTGAGTGTACTCACCTAGTTGTACTCACCTAGTTGTGGTTGCAAGGGTCGAGTCATAGCTCCTGGCCCCGCCTTCACTGGCCGCTACTGGGTCACTCTCCCTTCGCCATGAGCCTTATCATACCTCTTCTTGAAGCTATGAATGGATCCTGCCTCCACTATATCACTTATCAAGCTATTCCACTTCTGACCACTCTGTGACTGAAGAAATACTTCCTAACATCCCTGTGATTCATCTGAGTCTTCAACTTCCAACTGTGTCCCTTTGTTGCTGTGTCCCATCTCTGGAACATTCTGTCTCTGTCCACCTTGTCAATTCCTCTCAGTATTTTATATGTCGTTATCATGTCCCCCCTTTCTCGCCTGTCCTCCAGTGTGTATGTGTGTGTACTCACCTAATTGTACTCACCTAATTGTGGTTGCAGGGGTCGAGACTCAGCTCCTGGCCCCGCCTCTTCGCTGTCTGCTACTGGGTCTCTTCTCTCCCTGCTCCATGAGCTTTATCATACCTTGTCTTAAAACTATGTATGGTTCCTGCCTCCACTATATCTTTCTCTAGTCCATTCCACTTCCTGACTACTCTGTGGCTGAATAAATGTTTCCTGACATCCCTTTGACTCATCTGAGTCTTCAGCTTCCAGTTGTGTCCCCTTGTTTCTGTGTTCCCTCTCTGAAACAACCTGTCACTATCTACCTTGTCAATTCCCCGCAGTATTTTGTATGTCGTTATCATGTCTCCTCTGACCCTTCTTTCCTCCAGTGTTGTTAGTCCTATTTCCCTCAACCTTTCTTCATAAGACAGACCCTTGAGTTGTGGAACTAACCTTGTCGCAAACCTTTGCACTTTCAGAAATCTAGTTTCCTTACGTGCTTGACCAGGTGTGGGTTCCAGACTGGTGCTGCATATTCTAGTATGGGCCTGACGTACACGGTATACAGTGTCTTGAACGATTCCTTGTTAAGGTAACGGAACGCTAATCTAAGGTTTGCCAGACGCCCATATGCTGCCGCAGTTAACTGGTTGATGTGTGCCTCCGGAGACGTGCTAGGCGTTATACTCACTCCAAGGTCTTTCTCCTTTGCCGAGGTTTGTAGCCTTTGTCCGCCTAGCTTGTACTCTGTCAGCGGTCTTCTTTGCCCTTCTCCGATCCTCATGACTTTGCATTTGGAGGGATTGAATTCGAGAAGCCAACTGCTAGACCAGATGTCGAGCTTGTCCAGGTCTGTTTGCAGCCCTGCCTGGTCCTCTTCCGATGTGATTCTCCTCATTATTTTCACATTATCCGCGAATAGAGACACTTCTGAGTCTATCCCATCCGTCATGTCATTTACATATACCAGGAATAACACTGGTCCTAGGACTGACCCCTGCAGTACACCACTCGTCACAGGCGCCCACTGTGATACCTCACACCTGTGTGTGTGTGTGTGTGTGTGTGTGTGTGTGTGTGTGTGTGTGTGTGTGTGTGTGTGTGTGTGTGTGTAATAGAAAGTAAAGGTAAGACATTAATATGCATAACAGTATTCACTCTGGGTTGGGAAGCAGAGTAGAGGTTACAACACTGACTTAACATTGTCACTTTGTAGGTCACTCAGAGCAATTAGTTATATAAACAAATATATAAACACAATAAAAGTAAGGATGTAGATGGATCTATATCATCCTACCAAACAGAACACAAAGAGTAATAGTAAAGAGCAAATCTGCAAGCCAAATCTTTAAATGGGCCGCAGAAAACAATATGAGGCTCAATGAAGACTAATTTCAATTACTCCGCTATGGAAAACTCGAGGAAATTAAAACTGTATCGGAGTATAAAACAAATTCTAGCCACACAGTAGAGCGATAAACTAATGTGAGGGACTTGGGAGTAATAATGTCAGAGAATCTCACTTTGAAAGATCACAACAATGTATCTACCACATCTGCTATAAAAATGATAGGATGGATAATGAGAACCTTCAAGACAGGAGATGTGACTCCATGATGATTCTCTTCAAATGACTTGTTCTCTCTGGGCTGCAATATTGCTATACACTAACGACCCCTTTCAAGGCAGGCGAAATTATAGACATTGATAATATACAGAGAACTTTCACGTCACGTGAAAGTCAATAAATTACTGGGAACGGTTGAAGTCCCTAGATTTGTACTCCCTGGAACGAGAAATATGCATGATAGTATATAAATGGAAAATCCTAGAGGGACTCGTCCCAAATATGTACATGAAAATCACTCTACTAAAGCAAAACCATCGGCAAGAGATGCAACATCTTCCCAATGAAAAGCCCGTGACACAATAAGTGTCAGGGACCCAAGACTGTTAAACTGCCTCCCAGCATACAAGAGGGGGATTACCAAAGACCCCTGGCTGTCTTCAAGAAGGCACTGGACAGGCACTTGAAGTCAGACCTTAACAGCCAGGCTGTGGTTCGTATGTCGGTTTGCGTGTGGCCAGCAGTAACAGTCTGGTTGATCAGGCCCTGATCCACCGCGAGGCCTGGTCACGCACTGGATCGCGGGGGCGTTGATCTCCCGAAACACCTTCCAGGTAAACTCCAGGTAACAATGAACACACACTCGTCCTGAACACTATCACACTAGGTTAAATACCCAGCATCACTTGAGAGATGAGAGAGAGGTTGAGCATCACTACTCTCCCACTAGGACACTATTCAGTCGTGTCCTAAACATGTTTTCTCGACTCCAGACACCGCTATTTGCTGTAATGCATAATCCCGCACTAAAGACACAAAACACCAATTAGGAACATAATAATGCAATATCTGGGTATCTTTATTGTAGACGGTTCCCTATCCAATTGCTTTATCAATACAAATCCAAGGACATAATTGGAAGAGAGTAGAACTATATACAAAAGCTGAGGTAATCAGTCCCTCGGCCTTGGAGTTTGTGAAGAACACCGAGGTCGTGAAGACTCTTCTGTCTTTTGTATACAGTTCCATTATTCTGTTGTCTTCCAATTATGTTCGGGAATTTGCGAATGTGTCTAATTATTCACATTGTGGGTATTGTATACCATACATGTAGTATATAATGATGCTACGGGTCGCATGATAAAGTAGTATTATAACATGGGTGGTGCGGGAAGGTGCGGTAGAGTTGGGTAACATAATCACAGAGGTGCGGGCAGGTGCGGTAGAGTTGGGTAACATAATCACAGAGGTGCGGGAAGGTGTGGTAGAGTTGGGTAACATAATCACAGAGGTGCGGGCAGGTG